>PVJC01006157.1:0-56152 GCA_004026665.1 Murina feae | reverse complement strand
ATGGCTCAGTGGTTGAGCTCCGACCTATGAACCAGGAGGTCACAGTTCAATTCCTGGTCAGGACACATGCCTGGGTTTTGAGCTCGATCTCCAGTGTGGGGTGAGCAGGAGACAGCCGATCAATCATTATCTCTCATCATTGTTGCTATTTCTCTCTTCCTCTCCCTTCCACTCTGAAATCAATAAAAAAAAATATATTAAAAAACAACAACAAATGAGACAGGTGAAGGAGGAATATGTTTATGAGGGGCACGGTTAGGATGAATTAAACTCCCTATTTTAGACCTCTTAAATGTGAGATTCTACCCACCAGTATTGGAGAAGTCCAGTAGGCTATTGAACTTATGAGTCTGGTGTTCAAGAGGAAGGTCAGAACTAGAGATGGAATTTTGAAAGTCGTCAGCATATAAATAAAATGTATAGCCATGAGGCAGTGTGAGACCACCGAGGGCAGAGATACAGAGGAGAAAAAGGGCTTCGAACCTGAGAACACAGGAGAAAGAGCCAGCGCAGGAATTGTCCATGAAGTAGGAGTGGAGCTGGGAGGGAGCGGTGCCCAAAGCGCCAGAAAAGACAGTGTTTCAAGAGGAAGTGGTCCACCACTAAATGCCACAGGGAGACCAAGGGCTGGTCCCTGGTTTGGGCAAACGAGGATCGCTGCTCATTTTGACACCGTCATTCCAGCTGTGTGCTGGAGCTGGATTCTGGAGGTCGTGGCTAAGGACAGAGTGGAGCAGAGATATTATAGGCAATTCTGAAGAACTTACTGTGCAAAAGAGTGAAGCAAAGAATTGAGGCAGTTGCTGGAGGGGAAGGTTTTTGTTTGGGTGCTTGTTTTGTCCATTTCTTTTGTTTTTGTTGTTTTTTTGTTAATCCTCACCTGAGGATATTTTTCCCATTACTTTTCAAGGAGAGTGAAAGAAGGGAGGGGGAGGGAGGAGGATGAGAAGAGAGAGGGAGGGAAGGAGAGAGAGAGGGGGGAAGAGAGAGAGAGATCTAATAGTTGCCTCCCACATGCACCCCAACTCCAGGCTGGGAACTAAATATGCAACCCTTAAGTGCACGGGCTGGCATTCTAACCAGTGAGCCATACCAGCCAGGGCTGTTTTGTTGTCTTTAATGATAGGGTAGTCGCTGGTCTATTGATGGGAATGACCAAGTAGAGAGGGAGAAACTGATGAGACCAGAGACAGAAAGGAAGTTACTGGAATGAACTCTTGCAACTGCTTTGCAGCCTCTTTCAGGGATGTTTGAGAACCGTGTTCTCTGAAATGAGATTAAATAGAGCGCCTGGAGTATCGAGTATTAAATGGACACTGAGAGCTAAATGTGGAGAATGTGGATGGGTAGGGCCAGAAGAAGCAGGAGAGAAAAAAAGGGAAATTAGATTCACTGGGCGGTTGACGCTGTGATGGATGGGCAGACATGGGACTTTTGTGATTAGTTTTTGTTGTTGAAGTTTTCAGTATTTATTGCCTTTATTAATTTTTCCTGTAGTGAAATATACATAGCATCAAATATACCATTTAACCATTTTTAAACGTATGATTCAATGTCATTAAGTACATTCATAATGTTGTACACCATCATCACTATCTATATGAGAGAGATACATCGATTGGTTGCCTCCCGCATGCACTCCAACCTGGGCCAGAAAGTGCCCTTGACCTGGAATTGAACCTGCAACCCATGGGTGCGTAGGTCAACACTCTAACCAGTCAGCAACGTCGACCAGGGCCATCCTAGAACCTTTTCATCCTCCAGACAAACTCTGCACCCACTAAACAGTAACTCCCCATGTCCCTCTGTCTCTTAGTCCCTGGTAATCTCTGTTCTACTTCCTGCCACCATGAATTTGCCTGTTCTACATACCGCATATGAGTAGAATCAGACGCTGTTGATCCTTTTGGCTAAACTTATCCATTGGGTTAGAGTCGAGCTCATAAGGTTACAGCTGCATCTGCAAAATACTGCGCTCCATTTGAACATTTACCAAGAATATCATTTAGTAAGAGCTGCCAGACCTGGAGACCCTTGTCCTTAGCAGTCAGCCTCCATTGTTGGGGGTTCTGGTGGACAGAGAGGGAGGTGGTGGGGAGGCAGACTGTTCCTCCTCCTCTTCCTGTGACTGACCACAGGGACAAGGGATGCTGACGTACTGCTGTGGGGTGGTTGGGCATAAATGCTTAACACTTAGGCCTGTAAGTGAATCCCCACCTCCTGCTTCTGTTCCTTCTGAATTGGGACAGAGCTTTCTCCCCTAAAATTGTGCTGCTCTAGAAAGAGCTAAAACTTGTCTTTTCCAGGCAAAAACAAGCCACCTGGTAACAAGTTGCAATACCACGGGTCGTGTGCTATTTTGGACGCACTAAAGTTTGACTCTTTAAACTCTGGAAGAGACGTTATGGTGATACCAGGCCGGGCTAGGAAAGTTATTTGGAGAAGAGAGGCTAAACAATGGAAGGACGGCAGCTTTTTAACCGCCACCATTTCCTGCAAACGGCTCTGCTCTGCGGGAAACAGGATGGGTTCCCCTTTAAGGTATGAGAGTGTCTTGTGACCCAAAAATAACCCGTCTCAGCATTGTTTCCGCAGAGTGTTCCCTTAAAATAGAACTTCGCTTTCCTTTTACAATGTTATGATCTGCATGATTCTGTAGAACTTAGTTCAGCTTATACAAATCATCCTGGAATAAAAGGCAATTTAGTGGCCCAACAGAAAAATCAAGTTCTGACTCTCTTACTCTTTTTTTTTTAATTTTGTTTTATTGCTTAAAGTATTACAAAGAGTATTACATGTGTCTCCTTTTTTTTCCCCTTGACCTTCCCCCAGCCTCTCCTACCCCCCAGTGTCTTGTGTCTGTTGATTATGCTCATATGCATACGTACAAGTCCTTCAGTTGATCTCTTAACCCCTTCCCCCCAACCCTCCCCAGCCTTCCCGCTCTAGTTTGACAGTCTGTTCGATGCTGCTCTGCCTCTGTATCTATTTTTGTTCATCAGTTTATAGCAGTCTTTATTAGCCATAAATAAGTGAGATCATGTGGTATTTTTCTTTCTCTGACTGGCTTATTTTGCTTAGCATAATGCTCTCCAGTTCCATCCGTGCTGTTTGAAATGGTAAGATTCCTTCTTTTTTACAGCAGCATAGTATTCCATTGTGTAGATGTACCACAGTTTTCTAATCCATCTGACTCTCTTCTGATTGCAACAGGTGTAAGGACCCCAGGATAAATCCTATGGTGGCTGAGAGGGTGGGGGACAGGGGGCAGGAGTTGGGACTTAAGTCTCAGAAACAACATCCTCATCCCACAGCTTTCTCTCTGCTGTGTGTTGGTAAATGTGGAACCCACGGGAACTGAAAGGGGGAGTGGGAAGGGAAAAAGCTACACACACAAGGCTACTCAGCTCACAATTTCCTGAAGCGCTTAAGGAACAGCAAGTGTGGAACAGTGTCTAAAATTGTGTAACACAAACTTGAAGTTCTCTGAGAATTCAGGAAAGAGAAAGTCTGTGTGCTGGAGTGAATGAATCCAGATTAGTTTGTAAATTGTGACTGTGTTAGCTACAAGTTATAGGAACATAGAAACTCAAGCTCACCCTGCTTTTTAAAAAGTGGGCTAGGAGGAGGTGGTGGCTGGATCGTGAAATTAAAGAGGCAAGAAGTAAGCTTAGGGAGGCTGGATCCAGACCAAGCCAAGTGATCATGTCGCTGGGACGCGTCTCGGCTCTGCTCTCCTGAGCTCCCGGCGTGTTCAGGAGACTATGGTGGCATCTGGAAGCCGAGGATAGACAGCATATTGGCTCAGCAGTCCAGGTAGAGAGCAGCCCCTTCGTCAGGGCAGCAGGGGGATCCTCAGCCTACCTGCTCCCTGTGATTCTGCCTATGCAGACCTGCTCGTGTTCCCACCTCTGCATGGGTGGTCAGAAGAGCTGATGGAATCAGTCCCACCCAATGTGCATGGATTGGAGGTGTCAGAAAGGTTGTTGTATAAAAGGAAAGTGAGATGCTATTGTCAGGAGAAGAGAAATGGATGTTGGGAAGAATATTGATCCAATTTGGAGGCACAGATGAGGAAATGCAAAGATGTCACGTTGGGAGTGAATGGGACAGGGTGGGCTGAATGGAAAAGAGAACTGGTGTAGGCAAGAGATGTGGGGGCAGGGAGCCCCCTCCTGCCTCACTGTGCTCCTTTGCTAGGGCCACGATAACAAAACAGATGGCATAAGCAACGGGGACGTCCCTCTCTCAGTTCTGGGGCCAGAGTAACAAGCTGTATTTTCAGTGGCAGTCATGTGATCTATTGACCTTACTACCTCTCAAGTTTCCTATGAATATAGTATATTTTAAGTATGTATTTTTATTTATTTCAGAGAGGAAGGAAGAGGTAGAGAGAGATAGAAATATCAATGAGAGAGAATCATCGATCGGCTGCCTCCTGCACACAAACTGAGCTTGTGCCCTGACCAGAATCGAACCATGATATCCGGGTTCACATAGGTCAACGCTCAACCACTGAATGAGGCCAGTCAGGCTACACTATACTTTAAATACCATCCACCTTTAAGAGACCCTCGGTTGAAAATAACAGAAAACTCAATTCAAACTGCCTCCCGCCATAAAGGAGATGTGCTGTGAGTTGAGTCCTGACAGCTGGTTTATTTCAGTCTCCAGCGATGTCCTCAGGGCCCATTGTCTTCCAAGCCTTCACTTGCACTCTGCGATATCAGTTTCCCCTCCCTCCCAGGCCCGCAGGCCCGCAGGCTTCCTGATTCTAGTGGAAAGGGACCAGGTCTCTTCTGGAAGCTGTCTCAGGAGAATGGAGCAGCTTGGTTTGTGAGAGCACAGCACACCTCTTTGCAGGGACATGTGTCCATCTCAGGCCAAGAATGGGATTATGTCGATGAGTTTGGGCCTGAGCCACATGTTTTTCCTAAAATCTGGACGGTGGTCAGCTTGCAGGAAGCATGTGAGCTGCGTGGGGGAGGTGTGGGCCCCTGATGGACCCTGAGATATGATAGCAATGGAGATATGAGAAAGGAAGAAGTGGCCCGACCGGCGTAGCTCAATGGTTGAGCATCAACCCATGAACCAGGGCGTCACAGTTCGATTCCCAGCCAGGGCACATGCCTAGGTTGTGGGCTTGATCCCCAGTGTGGAGCATGCATGAGACAGCTAATCAATGATTCTCTCTCATCATTGATGTTTCTACCTGTTCCTCTCTGAAATCAATGAAAATATATTAAATTTTTAAAAAGTGATCTGTTTTGATATAGGCGATGATACAAGAAGAGGGAAACACCTCACACAGTTGTTGTAGGAGCCACATTTGTGAGTGAAACCTAGCTTTGGTGGCTTTTACTACACATAGAAGGAGACAATTCACTTGGGGTGAGATAGGATTCTGATGCTGAGATGGCCGAATAAAGAACAAAAGTCACTAAATTTATACTTTTCATTTCTATCTTACATTTGCCTGTATTATCTTTGAAGGCTGTAAACTCCATGGGGAAAGAGGTCGTAAATTTTTATAGCATAGTGGTACTTAAAATGTCAAGAAGCAAAAAATAATTAGGGTACCATTGTAGCCTGTGAATTTTAATGCACAGCCATTGCTTTTCTTCAACAGTTTCTCTCATTTCGCACATACACATAAATATTAGTGACTCCCCCCTACCCACCCACTGCCCCCGCCACAGACACACCCACTGAGTCCTAGGAAAGATGTGGTATCAAACAAGCACAATTCTTTATTGAAGCATCAGAGAAAAAAAGGCTAATGTAATTACTGTCTAGTCTGGAAAGGATGAAAAAAGCATTCATGATGTAGAAAGGTTGTGATGTGCTTCTTGATAAAACGTCAGCTTGATTTGTATCTCTCTGCTGCTCTCAACAGTAGAGGTTTGCTCCCCTCTCTACAGACACATTTCCAACCCTCAGGCGTCTGTGGATTTATGCTCTTTTCCTGATTTAAACTGCGGCCCCAGGAGCCAGTGCCTCCCAGCGTCATGCGAAGGAGGGTTTATTAGACATTCTGCACATATCATATTTATCGCCAAATTAGCGATCATTGTAAGCAAAGAAGAAAAATGATCAAATTTACAACTTATGTTACTGATTAGCCCAACTATAATTAGTTTTAATATAAGTATTTGGCCTTGATTTTTGCATTTGGTGGAAGTAATATAGGGTATGAAAACAGGACTAGCAAGCAACATTTCATTTGTTCCTTCTAACAAAACAGAATGAGAAAACAGGTCTGAAAGCCCTTTGTCAATCCTAGGGTATTATATGGATACTAGAGGCCCAGTGCACGGATTTGTGCACAGGTGGGTCCCTCAGCCTGGCTGGCTATCGGGGCCCATTGGGGCCAGCCGGCCTGGGGGTGGGGCCAGCGGGCCTGGGGGAGGGACTGTGGAAGGTTGGCCAGCCATGGGAGGTTGGCTGTGGGAGCGCACTGACCACCAGGGGGCAGCTCCTGCATTGAGCGTCTGCCTCCTGGTGGTCAGTGCATGTCATAGCTACCGGTGGATGGGTCATCCGGTCATCTAGTTATAACAGTCGCTTAGGCTTTTATATATATTATTTATTTATTTATAATATATATATATATTACTATTATTGATATCATTGTTTGTTTAGCTTTACTTAAAGAAAAGAAGATTTTTTAAAAAGCTACATAAGTTAGCTTGTTTTCCTCCTTGACTGGCATTCCAAATGCATTAGATTGATCTACTTTATCTTCTAGGTTAAATTTTAAACATGTTCAGGTAGATGGATGCTTTCACAGTTAAAAAACGTGGTCTTTCAATCCAATTTTTTAAAAATGGGCAAAAGGTTTGAACAGGCATTTCACAAAAGAGGTCATACAATGGCCCATAAACATCTGAAAAGTGATTGATCACCAAGGAGATGCAAATAAACCCCACCGTTATTTACCAGTACAGCAGACTGGCTAACATTGATAAGAGCTGCCAATACTGGGCATTGGCAAGGATGTGGAATGGCTGGATTGTCACATACACCCAATGGGAATGGAAACTGGTACATTTTGAAAAGCTACTGGCAATATCTACCAGAGTGGGATGTATGCAATCTTATGACCCATCACACCCAGGTATATACCTGCGGGAGGCAGAATAGAGATCACCTCCCTCCCCCAAAGATATCCACGTCCTAACTGTGTCCCTGTTACCTTACCTGGCGAAAAGATCCATTGCAGATGCGATTAATGTTATTCCTGAAATAAGTGGTGAGCACAATCTAATCACATCAGTCCTGAAAAGCCAAGAACCTCACCCCCAGGAGTCAGAGAGAGCTGCTACATGAGGTAACAGCCAGACACATGACGGCAGCAGGATTCCAAGCTGCCATTGCCGACTGTGATGATGGAGAGAGTCCTGCGCCAAGGAATGTGGAGGCCTCTGGGTGCTGGGAATAGCCCTCTGCCGAAAGCCAGCGAGAAAATGGACCTCAGTCCCAGAGCAGCAAGAAACTGAACTCGGCAGCAGCCCAAATGAGCCAGGAAATGGATCCTCCCGAGGGCCCCCAGAAAGAAGCACAGCCCTGCCGACGCCCTGATTTTAGTCTGGTGGGTCCATGCCACACTTCTGACCCGCGGAGCTGGCAGATAATACGTGCGTGTTGGGTTTTTTTTGTTTGTTTTTTAAAAATATGTTTTTATTGATGTTAGAGAGAGCAAGGGAGAGGGAGAGAGAAACATAGTTGAGAGTGAAACATGGATTGGCTGCCTCTTGCACACCCCACACTGGGGATCAATCCTGCAACCAGGCATGTGCCCTGACCAGGAATTGAAACAGCGGCCTCCTGGTGCGTAGGGCCATGCTCAGCTCACTGAGCCACACCGGCTGGGCAAGGGTGTGTTGTTTTTAGCTGAGAACCTTGTGGTAATGCGTTGTAGCAGCAATAGAAAACTAACACAATACCCAACAAAACTGTGTACAGTGATGCTGCTGGCAGTATTCCTCACGCAGTGATGCTCATGGCAGCCCTGTATGTGAGAGGCCCGTGTGGGAATATCTAGGGGGCCATGGACAGGCTGCATCAGTGAACTGGCCTGGCTGACAATGGGAGAGTGTAGAGCGGCGAGACAGGATGGCTGCAGCCTCTTGATGAGTCTCACAGCATGGGGGTGGGCAAGGGTTTGGGTGGAGCAGACTGCGTGGTTCCATGTATATAAAGTTCAAAACCAAGGTCAGACAGTGGTTGTCTTTGTGGGGAAAGGCAGAAGGGAGACTTTTGGGGGTGCTGGAAATGTCCTACGCCTCGATCTGGGCAGTGTTTATAGGGTGTGTTTATGACTGGTGCGCTTTTCTGCAGGCATACTATACTTCAATTAAAAAGTTCACATAATAAAGCGTTTCTCTCTCTCTCTCCTCTCTCTCCTCTCTCTCTCTCCCTCCCTTCCACCCTCCGTCCCTCCCTCCCCAGAATGCTGGTACCTTTCCCCACCCCTTCTTTCCCCAGGCATATATCCTTTCTTTCTTTCCCCTAAATGTTAAGGGCTCTTCTTTTGCTTCCATAATTTATTTCCTGGGTTAATAAAAGTGGTCTGTCTGGATTATTAAGCTTTTTAAAAATGTAAACTAAAGATCACTTTATACTGGTGATCTGTTTATTTTTTCTTTTCTCTCTTGTATACTCTTTGGCTGCCCTGTGGTTTTTCATAACAGAATATTCCTCTGTGACATTAGAAAAATCCAGAGACGTGCCATCAAACATTGTGGTGCGCTTGAATATAGTAGATGTCAACGTGTACACATTCACACACTCTGCTTTTAAATTGTGTTTATTCATTTATTTGAAGACCATCATTTCTCTCAGAAGCAACTACTGCTTTGTTACCATTTTCTTGCATTTCCTTCACACTGTGTGTGTGTGTATTTTCTTCTTCTTTTTTTTATGTAAGTGATAACAAACTATACATATGAGCCTGTACTTGCATTTATCATCATGATTTTAATAGCTCAATAGACATAGAACCAGATAGAGACATTGAACTAATTCCCCTGTTGGTGGACATTCAGGTCTGTTACCAGTCTTATGCTATTGTAAACAATACAGCAATAAATATGCTTAAATATCTATCATTTTGCATAATCACAAGTTACTTTTCATTAATTTTCTTCAGATCTATGAGCATTTATTTGAAGATATGGTGGATATTAACTTTTTTTTCATTTTAGAAATGGACTATCTGATGAGAAGAATACTCTTATTGATGAACTCATTTATCCAAAAATACTTTGGTGCCTATCTTAGGTTAGACAGAGCCTAAAAAATAGAATTTATTCTACAGATATAGGATAAAGAATGCATTTTTTTGAATGATGTAATTAGTTTCATAGGGCTGCTACAGCAAAGAACCACCAACTGGATGGCTTGAAACAATGGCCATGTCTTTTCTTATCATTCTGAAGGCTGGGGGTCCAAAATCAGAGTATGGACAGAGCCTTACTCTTCCAAAGGCTCCAGGGAAGAATCCATCCTTGCTTCTTCCAGCTTCCCATGGTCCCCAACAGTCCTTGGCATTTCTTGGCTTGTAGATACATCGCTACAGGGGAGGAAAAAATTCAAGGAGGATAAAAGTACATAGGCTCAGAAAGGTAATTGGGGCCCTGACTGGTTGGGCATCATCCCTTGTACCTAAATGTTGCCAGTTCGATTAAGCAGGCTTTGCTCTCACCTCTCATTCTCTCTCTCTCTCTCTCTCTCTCTCTCTCTCTCTCTCTCTCTCTCTCTCTCTCTCTCTCTCTTCCTCTCTATCAATTTTTAAAACATTTTTAAAAAAGGTTAAGTGGGATGCAAACCAATTAGTGACCCCTAGATTTGGTAATTATTAGTAGGAGGTTTTTGCTGACATCAGAAGTCAAATTCCAGAGGATAGAATGAATGGAAAGTGAGTAATTAGGGTAATATTATCTAAAAGGAAAACAGTCTTCATCTTCTGCCTCTTATAAGACATTTCAGGCTGATAAATCACGGTGCTGACCTCTTTTCCCTTCACTGTTCAGAAATGTCTTGGCCCTCATTTAGCGGTTCCTGTTGGAGGATGCTGGCTGTCCAGGTCTTTCTGACAAGCACAGTACCACACACACAGCACTAAGCTGATTTCTGCTCCTCAAACGCCTTCTCCTTCACGGGCTCAAATGCTACCCGTGGCTCAGGCCCCGTTCAGACACTACCTCCGCCTGGAAGTCCTCCCTAGTCTTCCCAACTGCAAGTTCTTGTTCTTCTTCCAATTTTCTGCAATATTTACCTGTACACCTCCTCAACTACTCTTTGTCCTACATCTCTATTCCTTTTATTATAATCATCGTTTTATTATTATCATTGTTTTTCGTCTTTTCTTCTCTATTACTAAAACCTTCCGGCAGGATCCATGGCTGATTGTCCTTGCTATTCCCAAGGACATCGTATTTCTTCACAGTTACACTAGATATTAATGCTTAGCACAAGCACACTCTGGCTGTTCAATGGATATTTGTTCAGTGAATTACTAATGGGAGACTAACTGGACCTAATAGGATAACATAAAATAGAGTCCAGCAATGTGACATAGTGGACATCTCTTTAGATTAAATGCTCTTTGCCGATAACAGGAATTTTGAAGTCAGCAAAAACAAAGAGTTAAGTGCCAAGGATCTAACCCAGACCAAAGCATCCGAAAGCCAGGAGGTAATATAAACATTAGCCAGGAATGGGCTTGCTATCAGAATTCATCTGTTGAAACCTTAACGGCCAAATACCTCACAATGCGACTATATTTGGAGGCAGGACCTTTAAAGAAGCGACTGAGTTAAGATGAGGCCATCAGGGTGAGACCTAACCCACTGTAGTGTCCTCATAAGAGGAGGAGATTGCGCAGAGTGATGGGAGGAATGTGCACAGAGCAGGGACATCTGTGGGCCAGAGAGAGGCAGCGCTTGGAGCCAGAGGCCTCAGGAGAAGTCCAACCTGTTGACACCTTGATCTTGAACAACTGGCCTACAGATCTGTGAGAAAATAAATATCTGTTGTTGAAACCACCGAGTCTGTGGTATTTTGTTATGGAAGCCAGAAGAGACTAGCAATGAGCCATGTTGCACGGTGAAGAAGGGATGGCTTTGCAGTGGGACAGACCAAAACTTTATCTGTTATTTTCTATGTGGTTTTGAGTAAGTAACATTACCTCTCCAAGCCACTAATTCATCAGTAGTTGTTATGGGAAATATTATAAATCCTATATAATAAAGAGGGAATATGCAAATTGACCGTCACTCCGGTCAATTTGCACCCACAGCTGAGGCTAAGTTCCCATAATGAGCCTTAAGGAGCAATCAGCAGGGACCTGAGGCTGCGCGCCCACCCACCTCCTGCAAGGGGCTTGACGGGACCTCAGGTCGTGCCTTCCACCTGCAGGGCTTGACAGGAGACCTCAGGCTGCTCCCCCCGCCCTGGCACCAAGCCAGAGGAACTCAGGCTGCACCCTGTTCCCTGGTGCCAGGCCGGGGGACCTCAGACCATGCCCCCTGCCCTGGCCCCAGGCCAGGGGACCTGAGGCTGTGCCCCCCACCCTGCGGGACTTGACAGGGGCCCTCAAGGTGTGCCCTCCGCCCTGATTCTGAACCAGGGGACCTCAGGCCACGCCCCCCACCCCAGCACCAGGCCAGGGGACCTCAGGCTGTGCCCCCTGCCCCGGTGCCAGGCTGGGGGATCACAGGCTACTCCCTATGCCAAGCAGGGCTTGATGGGGGACCTCAGGCCATGCCCCCCTGCCCTGGCATCCAGGGGACCTGAGGCTGCACCCCCCCACCTGGCAGGGCTTGACAGGTGGGACCAGCCGGGTCTGGATCTAGCCCAATGAAGGGAGGCCGTCCAGGTTTGGGTCTCGAGCGATATTGAGGTGCATGTGGGTGGTTGAAGACTTGACTCTGGGTTCCATGGTACACCCCAGACTCTGACAGGAGGAAGATTTTCATATACGTTTTACTAATTTTCTTTAATCTCTGACACTTCCGTTATAGAAAAAGGGCAAATAGCAATATTAAAATATTTCCCCTAATTAATCCCCTTTTAATGTGCACGAATTTCATGCACTGGGCCACTAGTATAAATATAAATACACACACACATATATTCTAAAACAGAAGGAGCACTTGATAAAAAGATAAGTCTCAGCTATTATGGCAGTGAGATGGAATATTATACAAGCATTAAAAGGGTTATACTGTCTGTTCTATATTACTATATTAAATATATTTTTACTGATTAGTTATGGTAAATTTGTAATTTAATATATTTAATGTGTTAAATATAAAATGTGTAATATATTGAAATTAAAAATATACTATTAAATGAGGGAAAACAAAATAAAAATTATATAAAACTCTGCTACTTGCAGCTCTATAAGAAATTATGCATACTTGTTGACAAAATTGAAGGGCAATGAATAAGTAACAATATACGCAGTTGCTTAATGTTGGATCAGTTAGGACTCTGTTATGGAGGAAAACTGAACTCGGAGTAATTTAATCCCAAACTGGAATTTATTTGCCTCCAGATCCCAAGGAAGGGCTCAGAAGTGGAGCTATGGAGGATTAGGAATACAGCAGGCCACTGGAACATTTGCCGTAGGAGTTTCAACATCGTCAGGAGTCTCTTTGGATGGTGAGATACTGCCGTTGGCCTCATTCCTATCGGTTGTAATTAACTTTGTCTACATTCAGAGAACATGGCCTCCCCAAGCCTCCCCAAACAATTCCTGCCTCTAAACAGGGACTCGCTATCCGCCTTCGTCTCAATCAAGACTGCTGTCCAGCCAGAAGGCACTGGTTTTGGATATTGACAATCATGCCTGGAATCAGGTTCAAATCCCAGAGAAGGGAATCATCGGTGTTACCTTTCATTCAGTCAACCACAGGCAGGAAGCCAGGTCACGGAAGAGCAGGGCCACGCTCACGAAAGTCGTAGATGTGCAGAGATGGAAGCAGCAGCTCCCAAGAATGAGGTTTGGTACTGGGAGAAAAAAATGTCAAAAAAATATGTCTGCTCTATGTAGTTTTACCTTTTATTTTCCTAACTGTTGAAATATAGTAACATTTAAAAGGGGAAAAAAGATAGTTAGTATTAAAAGTTAGCTTTCAGTCTCAGCTTTACTTCTACTCTATTTTGTTGTTGTTGTTAATCCTCACCCAAGGATATTTTTCCCACTGATTCTTAGAGAAAATGGAAGGGAGGGGAAGAGGCAGAAGGAGAAACATCGATGTGAGGGAGACACATCGATTGGTTGCCTCCCGCATGCACCTGGGGGATTGAGCCTGCAACCAAGGTCCATGCCCTTGACTAGAATGGAACCCGGGGCCCTTCAGTCCACAGGCTGACGCTCTATCCATTAAGCCAAATGAGCTAGGGCCTACTCTATCTTAATTAGGATGTGATTCAGCACCTTTGTTCAATTTATGGTTCAACATGGTCAGCATGGATTGGAAGTCCTAGCAGAAACGGGTGACTGATATCCAGCTCAGTGTTGCCTTCACCTCTTTCCTGGTTGAGCACCAAACTAGTTCATTTGGTTTTTTTGTTTGTTTGTTTGTTTAAACATTATTTATTTTTAATACATTTTATTGATTTTTTACAGAGAGGAAGGGAGAGGGATAGGGAGTTAGAAACATCGACTAGAGAGAAACATCAATCAGCAGCCTCCTGCACACCTCCCACTGGGGATGTGCCCACAACCCAGGTACATGCCCTTGATCAGAATCGAACCTGGGACCTTTCAGTCCACAGGCCTATGCTCCACCCATTGAGCCAAACCAGCTAGGGCTAGTTCACTTGTTTGATGTTAAAACAGGTTTATATTTGACATATCCAATTCACTTTAAGATTTTCAGCATTTGGGTTAAATTTTATTCACAGTTATACCCACGCTTTAATCTCCCCAAGGCACTAACCAGAAAAGAAACATTCCCCCACACTTTGCCACACAGACACACCTAGACATCTTCATCTTTTGCCTCAATATATAGAGATTAAATTTTTACAAAATAAATTTGCATATAAGTCTAAAGAATCTGACTCAGGGTCTTGTGTAAAGTCTTTTAGAAAGAGCTACCAAATTCTTATTCTTGAGTATCTCCTAGTAACAGGAGCTCACTTGACTGCTGAAGTGTCACTCGCTGAACAGATGAGAAAAAAATTATTAATTTCCAGGTATATTTAATTTCACAGAATCTTAGACGCATAATTGAGTGGTTGAGTTCCAGTTCTTCCAGGTGCAACTACGCCATGGAGAAACGGTTTTAACGGATGAAGGTTTAGTGAGGGCTTAATAAAATGTTCAGGCCAGCTCTCAAGATACTCTCAATTTTCTACAAACTATGAAAGAGCAACACGGATTCCAGTGGTTGGAATGCTCTGATGGTGCACCTGGGGACGCAAATGATTGTATAACACAATAGGATCTGCCTAGAGTGTCCACATAGCAAGCAAACAGATATGGAAATAACCAACAGCCTAACAGATCCATGATCCAGAGTAAACCTCTGCCACGGGGACAAAAATCCAAGACACTTCAAAAGGGTGCTCAGGGCACACATTCCAGGAGATACTCTTGGGTTGTCTCCTGGTCTCTGCACTCCCAGGCTCAAGGGCCTTTCCAAAAACGCACTGGCAAAGCTCTGTGCCAGCCGATGGTGCAAAACATGGCAGCCAGAACACCCTATTGCCCTTTGCTAGTTTTAAATGAAGACTGACCTCATAAACTAATAAGCAAAAGCTAAAACCTGCGCAGTCTAACCTGCCAGAGAAGTGACCATAAATATAATTTTTAAAACTCTGTATTGGGATCATTTTTATAAACACAGGTTCAAAATTTCATTCATAGAAAGCTAACTCTAAAGCTCATTATGGTTTCTTCCATCCTTTTTTTTTTTTTTTTTTTTTACGTTGTAGTGGCACCTGTCTAATTCTTCACGGGCAAAGGTGTCTTGACCTTTTATGTGATGAAAAGTGCAGCTAGCAGAAATTTCCTGTCAATGCGCCAGAACGCTGCACCCACACTTTAATTCCTTACGTGTTTGGAAATTAAAGTCATTAATCTTGTTCTTCCTTTTTTTTTTTTTTTTAATCACAAGGGCCCTACTGGCATAGTGATTAGCAATTTTGCCCTTAAAAAGGAAAGAAAGAAAGGAAAGAAGGAAGGAACATAGGGAGGGAAGAAGGGAGGGAGGGAGGGAAGAAAGGAAGGAAGGAAGGAAGGAAGGAAGGAAGGAAGGAAGGAAGGAAGGAAGGAAGGAAGGAAGGAAAGAAGGAAGGAAGGAAGGAGAAAGAATGTAGCACAGAGGCAAGAAAACTGGTGAACAGAACAGCTGGGAAGACCTGGTCTCTCTTTGCTTTCCATTTAATTGGCAAAAACAAAATTCCCTTCCGGAAAATATTTGCTTCCCACCCACTCCACTGCAGTCACTGCGCATATCCCCTCTCTTTCCTCTATCTTCTTATTCATGCTTTCTCTCCTTAAGGCTGCTGGCTTTTCATGCCCTGAGCAATTCCTCATTGTTTCATTCACTAAGATTCGTGGCATGCCTGGTACAGGTGAGGCACTCTGCTAGGCACAGATCAATTCATCATGAGCGCTGACATCAAAAGGTTTATTATCCCGGCAGAGGATGTAACTGGTACATAAATAAGTGTAATCGAAAGGAAAATGTGGTAAGTGACAAAATAAATAAAAAGTGACACAGAAACGCAGAGAGTCATTCCAGCTTGAGAGTTCAGTGAAAGTTCGCAGAGGAGGTGTGTGGATAAAGGGCGTTCTACGGAGAGGAAACGGCGTGAACAGAGGCAGGGGGGCATGACAATCGTGTCTAAAATGCAAGGAGAAACTGGGTTTGACTAGAGAGGCAGTTCTCAGGGTATGGTCCTCAGATAAGGCAGGTTGGAGCCCATCTGAGTTGATTTGGTCATCCCCTCATCTGAATCAACTCAAGACCATGTTTCCAGCTAATATGGTGGCAAGAGCATCAATTTTAGGGTCAAAGATAACTTGGTCTAAATCCAGCTATGACACTCACTACATTGTCCCCTGAAAGTCCCTTAATATCATTGAGCCTCAGTTTACTTATCTCTAAAATAGGGGTAATAATATTGATCTTGAGAGTTCCTAAAAATCTGAAGGAAGTAATAAATATATTTGAAGTGCTCAATATACTGCCATGCATTGGTTCTTGACAATAATTATCCTATATAATAAAAGGGTAACATGCAAATCAACCAAACTGTGAAATGACCAGTCGCTATGATGCACACTAACCACCAGGGGGCAGACTCTCAATGCAGGAGCTGCCCCCTGGTGGTCAGTGTGCTTCCACAGGGGGAGTGCAGCTCAGCCACAAGCCGGCTGACAGCTGGCAAGCGCAGTGGCGGTGGCGGGAGCCTCTCCCACCTCTGCAGCAGAGCTAAGGATGTCCAACTGCAGCTTAGACCTGCCCCCATGGGAAGTGAGCCTAAGCTGTCAGTTGGACATCCCCCAAGGGCTTCCGGACTGCTAAAGGGCACAGGCCAGGCTGAGGGACGAATGTCGTGCACCAGGCCTCTAGTGAGTATTATAGCTGTATGCCAGGCATATAATGGGCATATAATAATGTCTCAACATTACCCAGGAAAGGGGACTTATATAACCTTGTCCATAATCTTTTTCTTTATTAAACTCACTCCCTGAAAGTTCTTTATATCTAACCTAAATTCCTGACTATATTTAACTCCTTTGTTTTGGCCTTAGATTGGGAATGGGGGAGAGTGTTTCTGATCTTGCTACACCCTGATCCTTTGCAGCCTGTTCTAAAGCCATCGATTGGCCGTGTGCTCATCAATCCAGATTTCTTTGTTCAGCCTGCTCAGCTCTTAGTCCCTTTATTCCTTCTTTGATGAGTCTTTGACCTCTCTTGTGCTTCTCTTTCTTTCATCTCTTCTATATGCATCAGTAGATATATTTTGTAGGTCAATGTACTATGAAGGTCAAGGTCTGTGTCTCTGGGCTTGGATTCAGCTGACAGCCTCAGCCTGTAAGACAATTCCAGGCACAGCTAAAGGCACTGGTGGCAGAAAAGCTCCAAGAGAAACAAAGGTTGCATTTGAGGGGCACCTGGGGCAGATGGAAACCATTGAAGCCACCTCTTTAAAAACTCAGGAAGTAGGGTAAGTAGAGTGTTCAGGGATAACTATAAACACCAGCCTCACCCGTGTACACATCAGACACCGGTCAGGAAAAACTGGGCCTATTTCATTGTTTTTCCCAAAAGCTTCCTTCAATGTCTTCAGTTTCCTTGATAATAGATGCTTGTCCTAAATTCTCTTCATTTGCTCTTCCTTCGCTTGTTTATTTCCCATTATCTCCCCTACTCGATTTATTATGCACTTAATTGTCATATTTTCTTGGTGGTTTCCTTGGAATTTTTCTGACTGGTCACTCCCATCCTCATTACAGATCTTGCAAGGTTGTTTATTTGATATAAAGGAAGGAATGAAATTTGGAATCTGACAACTCAGCCGCTGGGAGATGCACAACCTTGAACAAGTAACAGTGGGCCTATTTCCAATGACTTCCCCCAGTTGTTAGAAAGATGAAAAATGTTTATGCATATGCAAACGTGGGACATAGAACTCAAAAGGTGTAGCTATTATTACTGTTTTTAAAACTCATGCTTTCAAGTGTGTCTGTGTTTCTGTATGGGGTGCAGTGGGGTTATTTGGCCATAAATTAGGACAAATCACCCCTGGTGAGAGGGGCCTTTTCTTGGAGTTGGTTTTTTAAGAATAAGGGTGAGCTTGACTGAGTTATTCGCACTCTATTTCCCTCATGAACAATGCCCAACATTTATGAGGGTAAGGATTTAGACTATGTCTATGGCAAAAATTGAAATAGGAATTCTCAATTTCCCCAGGTTCTGCTGGGTGTGTGTGTGTGTGTGTGTGTGTGTGTGTGTGTGTGTGTGTGTAAAATACCTCATTCCCAAAGAGTCCATGATTTGGGTCTGTAGTGAGGCTGGGTTATCTGGATTTTCAAAGGGTTCCTGAGTGATCCTAGTTGCTTAGTCAGTTTTCCCAAGTTAGATAACTCAGCAACCAGATGGTAGGTTTCAGCCCACCCTCCCTTCAAACGTTTCCAGTAATCCTAGGTTTAGATAAACTGGTTATCTAATGCAGAACACACGCTACTAATGCCAGAGAGGTAAACAGTCATTGCTTCCAGTTAATATTTGCATGAACTTGCATTAGTGTTTGTACAAACAGTGATTTTTTCCAAAAGAGAAAGGTCTTGCATTAGGTCGTAAGCCACTTCCTCCTTCAGAAAGCCAACCCTGGCAGCCCAGGTTCGGTAAGTGTTTCTCCTGGGCACTTTGGAAGTTCCCAAGGCACTCCTCCAGCTTAGTGCTTCTCACAGTGACAGTAAAACAACCTGCTGACAGATATGAGTCTTCAGGGCAGGTGACTATACCTTTTTCATCTTTGTACCGGTAGCACCAGCCCAGTGCCTGGGACACACAAGTTTCCCAACAAGCTGTCCTTGATTGAGCCTTTGCTGTGGGGCAGGAGCTGGACACATTTTCATCCTCCCATGAAGGACTTTCATAGTGAGGTCAACTCTGGGCCTCTGGTGCGACTGGTATCATGCTCCTCTTTCTGAACTCTCTATTCGAGAATGCCACTCATCTCCCAAACTGGAAACCTGAGCTTCATCCCAGACTTCCCTTTCTCCCTCTGTCGGGGGCGGCAAGAATGGTACCAGGTGTTAGGCCGGTGGGGTTAGACTCAAACTGGGTTCAACATCCTGGGTGCTTGAGTTCTGGCTAGGAAAGAATTCAGAGCCGAGACACAAACTGTAAGGGAAATTTTATTTGGAAAAATCCCAGAGTAATCAATAAGAAGTAATTCATAGAAGAAATGGGCTGGGAAACAAGTTATAGAGGCAAAGGAAGGGCCCTTGGAGCTTAACAGTGAGGAAGGTAAAGGTGAAGTGGGAGAGAAGAGGGGAGAGGCTCTGGCGTGCTCAGGGGAGGGAGAGTCCTCTGTCCTAAGGGTCTTAAAGGTGGAGATTTTAGGGGGAATCCCAGGGGCCGATCTCAATAGAATATTCAGCAGCTTTCCTGGTGCTTTATCCATCTGAAATGTCTTCTAAGAGACAGAAGATGAAGTTTGTTTTTCTTTTAGATATTATTACCCTAATTGTTTATTTGCTAGTCCCGCTGCCTTGCATCTTTTATCTCATGGAATCCTTCTAACAGTCTTGTGTAAATTGAGTTTCTCACACATGAGAAAACAGAAAAAGAAGATTTAGAGACATTTAGCAATTCCTCGCTTGAGGGTAGGGAAGAGAGGGAAAAGAAGGCGGGGCAGAACTGAAAAGGCCTGCATGCCAGTCTAGGAGTTGCGATTTCACTCTGCAAGTGCTGGGGGAAGGGGGAATTTACAGGGAAGGGACCTTAAGTCCCTCCAGGTTGTACAATACAGTAATACAATAAAAGCAGCCTGGTCCAAAGCTCTACGACAGGACGAATGTTTAGGAGCAAGCAGGCAGGAAAACAGTGACTGTGTGTGTGTGTGTGTGTGTGCTAACCCTTGAAGTCCTGGTTCTCTGCCCACTGGGGGCTGAACACCTTGCAGGACCAGCATTTCCTCATGGACAGCATTCTGAGGGCAGGAAGGCAACAGGCCCAGTGGAACATGAGGGGCAGGTGCATCACTCGATTCTAGGATTTCTGGACCGAAGGCGCCATTCTGAAGGCGCAAGGCTGATTTTTACACTCAGTCATACAAGAGGCGAAGTGCCTGCGTCATTCTTCTTAGCAGCCCCCTGTCCAGATCACCTTATTTACCAATTAAAAGTGACGGTTAGCCCTGGCCGGTGTGGCGCTGTTGGCTGGCTGTCATCCTGTGCAGCAGGAGGTGGCTGGTTTGATTCCTGGTCAACATCACATGCCCAGGTTGTGGGTTTGATCCCCAGTAGGGGGTGTGCAGGAGGCAGCTGATCAGTGTTGCGCTCTCATATCGGTGTTTTCCTCTCTCTCCCTCTCCCTTGCTCTCTCTCTAAATATCAATGAACTATTCTTTTAAATAAAGAAAATGATTTTTAACATCCCTTATTCTAATCAATAAATCATCTAGTATAGATTAAATGAAAATTTAAAGTGCCTTTTGGGAGCTGACTTCTGATTAGGGTCTTTTTTTATTCACCTTTTAAAATTGTGTTTAAATATACAAACACAATTGACCATTTAGCCATTCATAACCATTCATTGGCATTAAATATTTCACAATGTTGTGTAACCATCACCACTGTCCATTTTCTGAACTTTTCATCACCCCAAATAGAAGCTCTGTACCCACTTAAACAATAACTTTTCATCCCTTCACACTCTTACACCCCAAAACCGGCAACCACTCCTTTATTTTCTGTCTCTATGAATTTGACTATTTTAGGTCCTTCATATAAGTGGAATCATGCAGTATGTGTTCATGTCTGGCTTATTTCACTCAGCATAATGCTTTCAAGGTTTTTCATGTTGTAGCATATATCAGAATTTCATTCCTTTTTGAAGCTAAATTATATTATGACCAGAGTCTTTTGAAGGTCAACAAACTACTCCTCACATGTAGGTTAAAGTCAACTTGCACAACACCCACATGTCCAACAGTGTGTGCTGAAGATGTAAGATAGTACAGGATGCCCTAGCTGGCTTGGCTCAGTGGAGAGAGGGTTTGGTTTTGGTCACGGGCACATGCCTGGTTTACAGGCTCAATTCCCAATACGCAGGCTGATCAATGATTCTCTCTCATCATTGATGTTTCTCTCTCTCTCTCTCTCTCTCTCTCTCTCTCTCTCTCTCCCCCTCTCTCTCTCTCTCTCTCCCCCTCCCCCTTCCTCTTTGAAATAAAAAATACATATTTAAAAAATAAAATAGGGCAGGGTAACAAGGGAGAGTAACGAGACCCAAACGATGAGGGCTGTAGCAGCGAACATGGGTGGAGGGGAGCAAGTACCCAGAACTTCCAGGAGAAGGCACTAAGACTGAATTTGGCCACTGGCTAAGGAGATGAGGGGCAGGTGGAATTTTGCATGACTCAGAGCGTTCTGGTCTGATGAACCAGCAAGATAGGAAAGACAAGAGAGGGAGAGAGTCTTTAGGAAAGGGAGTGAGTTAATGCTGATGTTCTAAAAGGGCAGTTGGATAGCCTGTTCTGGGCTACAGATAAAGGCTGGGCTAAGGGACACAATTAGATATCCTGGCAAATCCGTGGCTAGGAAAGCCATGAGTAGGCTGGTCTCGGGAAGGAAGGAGAGGGCCTGGGATTGGGCCTGGAGGAGCAGCCACAATGAAGGAAAGAAGTATGTCTGCTGGAGAGCAAAGGGCAGTGGCCAGAGACGGAGGGAGAGAGCTGGGGAGCCTCCGAAGGTTATGCAAGGCCGGTGGCCCACAGTGTGGCACCGCAGGGTGGGAAGGAAGACAGAGGGACCAGGACAAGCAGGGAGCGGCCTGCGGAGTGAGTGGTGGGGACAGATGCCAGATGGCAGAGACTTGAGGAATGGCTGAGTGTAAGGTGCTATGTAGGCTGTTCTTCCAAGAAATTTGATTATGAAAGAAAGGCCGCCTCTAGGGGCGTTGAGCAAAGTTTCGTGGTTGTTTATTTTTAAATCCAAAAGAGATCTAAACATTTGTATGAAAGGAAAAGTCAGCAGAGGAAGAGAATTAAGATATGCCGCTGCCAGTGAGGGGAGGGATGCCATCCACGGGCCCCACGGGTGGCATCGGGCCAGTGTGTCTCTGCCATCTCTGCCTGCCGGCTATGCTGCCGGAGGAAGGGCGAGGGGGGGCGGTCACACGAGCCAGGAGCTGGAGAATGAGTGAGAGCTCAGCGGAAGGAAGGACAGGAGATGTGCCGCGTCGGGCCACACAATGTGGAAACCCCATGTGACTTTTTCCCATCATATTAATGGTCTCCATTGGGGAGGTGCTACCTGGACACACACTGAGGCAGGAGCTTCCTTGGGTGGATGGCCAGGCCGTGCAGGGCACAGAGGATATGGGACAATGGCCTCTTCCTCACAGCTCTCTGTGGTGGAGGACACACTGGTGACACATGAGATAAAAACACAGGGCTCAACATTCACAAATTAAAGTAACAGCTCCACATAAAAGAGCTACTATTCAGTCTTGCTATGAGAAATGTTTCAATGGGGCAGCTATTCTTCCAGATCACAGTGCCCACATGGGCACGTCCTAAAGCCACTGTCCTTGCTAAATTAGAGCTGAGTAAGCCTGCAGCCTCACATGGGAAAGCAGAAACGGTGTAAAGCACTCCTTGCAATGGAACGATGGGGCCTCTCGAGTTTCAAACCCGGCTCCTCGAACCCTTAGCATGTTGCAAAGGTCCATGTAGCTGACAGACCACGCTTATCATCGCTAAGCCCCCTGAGTGCGTCCGTGGCAAATACTCACTTTAGTCACCACATTTAAGGTGCTTTGTGGTTCCGTTTGCAGCGAACTAACTGTCACCTTCTGCTGGGCCTTCCCCGTGGCGCCCTCTTTTCCCCTCGGTCTGTCACATTCCCTGTCACTGTTCCAATGGTCTTCTGCACATCCCCCAACCCTTCTAGAACCTAAGACTATTTCACTTTAAGAGTCGGTACTTAAATTTACATATATTTGCACTCCACCACTCGTTCTAGGCATTGTCTCAGCATCCTCTTATAAAATTCTGGAGCCTCTCAAGCAGCCCCGAGCATAAGAAAAAGGCCGTTGGGCCTACAGTCCTGTTCAATGGCTTCGCACTGGGTGCCTCCTGGCCTCCACTGCGCAGGCGATGGTCACTGTGGGCCTCTTGGCAGTGCCGTCTGAGTGGGAAACTTCTGTGGCTCTGCCTGCCTTTCAATGACTCATTTCCTAGCCATGCACCTGCGCCTGACGGCTTTACCCTGATCTGGTAGCTCTACCCCCAGATCTGGTTTGGAAACTAAATGGTGTAGCAGCTTTGCAGAGTGTGGCTGTCACAAACTGGGACACGACAAACACCGAGGCCTCAGCTCGGATAGGTCTAATGACCACTGGGAATATGCATCTCCTAAAACTTAGAAGAATCTACCACCTTCGTCTTTTATAAACATCCGGAAATCCTGTAGTTTAAACACCTTAAAACAGCCAACGTTTGTTTCTGCAAAGTTTCTGAGGACCAGGACCCCGGGAATGGCGTGGCTGAGTGGCGCTGGCCTGGGGTCTCTCCTGAGGTGGCATTCTAGCTGTGGGACAGGGTGGTCGTTATCTCAAGGCTCATGTGGCTGAAGAGCCCACTTCCTGGCTCACTCTCACTGTGCTTGGTGACCCCAGTTCTTTGCTGGCTCTTGGCAGAAGGCTTTAGTCCCTCACTACATGGGCCTCTCCATGGGCTGCTCACACGATGGCAGCCTGTTTTTCTCAGAGAGATGGAGATAGAGGTAGAGATAGAAATAGAGGAAGAGGTAGAGATAGAGGTAGAAATAGAGGAAGAGGTAGAGATAGAGATAGAGACAGAGACAGAGACAGAGACAGAGACAGAGACAGAGATAGAGATAGAGATAGAGATAGAGATACAGAGACAGAGACAGAGACAGAGACAGAGAGAATGAACAAGAGTGAAAAAGTGTTCATCCAAGATGGAAGTCCAGGCCTTTTTATATCCCAGTCTCAGAAATGATACACCACTTCTTCCACGCAGGCATGCAGTCCAATCCTGATAAAATAACACTTTGCTTTGTGCTGCTAATGCTCAAAGGTGTGGATTAATAGGAAGAATGTATTAAATAAGAATGTATGCAAATGTTAAACCGGAATGCTCTTTTTTTTTTTTTTTTTTTTTTAATTGATGGAGTCTATACTTAAAAAGGCTGGAAACCACTGCCCTAGAGAAGGAGAAACCCTGCTTCAGGAATATTTTCTAGGTGCCGGCACTGTTCTCGGCCCTTTAAACATCTCCTCATTATTACTCCTCGTATCTTGTGAGGAAGGTATGACCGCTATGTTAATCTTGTACAGCTGAGCAAACCAAAGCAGGGGGAGGTTAAGTAACTTGCCGGCAGCCACACAGCTACCACGTGACTGACCAAGACTCAAATCCAGATTAACTAAATAACAGCGCCTCTCCGTTCCTCTCCACTCCTTCTCACAATCCGGTCTGCCCTCCGTGGGCGATTCTCTGACACGCCCCAGGGCTACGCCAGGCCACCAGGAAACAAACGTGTACGAAAAGTGGTCCCAGGCTCGAGGAGCCGCGTGATTTGTAAAAGAGTTTAGCGCCAGTCCCGAGTTTCTGGTTCTGAAGCACCTGTCAGTTTCTATGCTCTTGATTGAAGCATGATTGTCTTTGTTTTTAGCAAAGTGGTCTCCAGGCCTTTGGATTGCATACCGTCAATTATTCTAAATTGAGCATTCAGATCCGAGGTGCATATTTACATTTATAAATACTACACTGGTATTCCTGTAGCACCTCCGGGTTAGGTAAGCAGGTAATATACTCAGATTCCTAATTTAGATAGAGTGAGATTACATGCAAATACACAGCAGTTTCCCTGTTTTCTTCCTGCTCCTCAGAGTCCCCTGAGAACCTGCTACCTTCTTTTTTTTTGGGGGGGGGGGTAAATTTTTATTTTATTATTATTTTTATTTATTTATTTTTTTTTTTAACCTGCTCCCTTTAAAAGCACTTTGTGATCACTCCGAATGGTGGCTTATGGGAAATTCCTGGACATGCTCAGCCTCAGAAGCCTGGGGTAGAGGGAAGTTGTGGTACGCCTGGCGTGTAACTGAAAGAGAGAATCCAGAAATAAAGGTGCTTTAATGATCATACCCAAATGATTATTTTCAAAGTAAAAAGTTCTCATGTTCTTGGTTTTAAGGACAGATTAAATGGTTGCAAGTCCAATCGCTTCCACCAAGACCTCCTCTAGAAAAGAAGTTCCCCGAGTCTGTAGTTTCGAACGATCTCACCTCTTACTTGTCAGCTACTGTTCCACAGACAACATTCTCACCTACAAATGCTAAAGACATCATTTTTAAAAAACATATATTTTTATTGATTTTAAAGAGGAAGGGAGAGGGAGAGAGAGATAAAGACATCAATGACGAGAGAGAATCATTGATCAGCTGCCTCCTGCACGCCCCACACTGGGGATCGAGCCTGCAAACCAGGCCTGTGCCCTGACCAGGAACCGAACCGGGACCTCCTGGTGCATAGGTGAACCACACCCCTTGGGCAAGACATCATTTTTTCACCCCACAATGGCTGGTGAAATAAATCACATTTTAAAATTTCCTAATTCATAATCTTAAAGAAAAAACACACCACACACAAAAGAAAACAGAAAAAGACAAATGAGCCTGTCTAAAATACAGGAGACTTATTGAGAGTAATTGCCTTGTCCTCGGACCTGCCCCCGGCCAGACTCACCTCCTTTCTCACACTCCGCTGACCGCCCCGGCCGCCAAGAGAACCATCACTGTGCTCCCTTCTCCAAGAATCGAGGGTCAGGACACTGGCCGCAGGTGCCAGGAAGAGCAAGGAGGCCCTAGGTGAGTTCCCCACTGCAGACTCCCTCCTTCATCCCAGGGTCCCAGGGCTGGGAGATGGATGCAGGAAAATGCAAGAGAGGGAATGGTGGATGGGGACAGAGAAGGGACTTCTACCTGAACAGCAGTTTCCACAATGAAGGTATGAACCACAACAAAACAAAGAAGCAGTAACAGAAGGCAAACTGGCACTTTGCAGCTTTAGGAAGGAAGAACTCAAATGAGGACCAAAGCCACAGCCAACCAAGCCTTTCTGCCAGCTCCAAGCACCGTCCTGAATGTTCAGTGTGGCTTGGGTGGGAGGGAAGAGACTTTCCTTTAATTATCTATACGGTTTTGAATTTTGGGGTGATAATGCATTTAAAGGAGGTTGCTTTTGCAACTTGTGCTGAGAAAAACTAAAACAAACAGAAAAAAAACAACAACAAAAAACACAATTGTTCTTCAGTTAAGTTGCCAGTTTGTTCAGACCAAGGATATCAAAGAAACCTTGTTCTACTCAAATCTTTGAAAATCCTTGACCTCTTCTCTGGTCACCAAGAGAGGCCCGCCATCATACTGAAGAGGCTAAGACAGAGTTTTCTCTGCATATCTCTAATGTGTCTAAAACCCATTTTACTTGAATACAAGGAAATGTGGGAAATAAAAATCTCTCAGGTGGACATTTTTGGGGTAAGTGTCGCTCCCCTGCTAGAACCTATCTTACTCTGCTCAGAAATCAGCTTCTAGTTTTGGTGGCCAGTGTGTGCTGGCCAAGGGCTTCATCATTATCACATGTTTTTAAAAATATGATTATAGAGGCCCTGGCTAGGTGGCTCAGCTGATTAGAGCATCATCCTGATACACCAACATTGCAGGTTACATCTCTGATCAGGGCACAGATAAAGAGTGACCAATGGTTGCATAAATAAGTGGAACAACAAATCAATGCTCCCCCGTTCTCTTTCCCTTCCCCGCCTCTTCCTAGAAAAATGAATGTTAAAAATTAAAAAATACATGATTATAGAAATTTATTAATCTTGGGGAATACCTTGCTGCATTGCCTTAAATATTGCAAATGTTTATAGACAAGCAACTATATAATAGTTACTAAGTACAGGCCAACGCAGGATATGGATTTTAAAAAATCCAGAACATATAAGCCGTGTTCAATTTTGTTCAAGTTAAATTTGCCCTAGAAAATCAGCATTTTTTTTTTTTTTTTTAGTGTTTTATATTTTTGATGCTATTGTGTTTGGTGTGGGTTTTTTTTTAAAGATATATTTTATTGATTTTTTTACAGAGAGGAAGGGAGAGGGATAGAGAGCTAGAAACATCGATGAGAGAGAAACATTGATCAGCTGCCTCCTGCACACTCCCTATTGGGTAAGTGCTCGCAACCAAGGTACATGCCCTTGACCGGAATCAAACCTGGGACCCTTGAGTCCACATGCTGACATTCTATCCACTGAGCCAAACCGGTTTGGGGGGAAATCAGCATTTTAAATCACCAAAGTACCCCTCCCATTCTCTATCTGACATTTTTTATTCCTTTATCTATCTGATATGTGTTTGTTAAGCCGTTGAAGAATTAAAGATGGAGCTAAATGGAAAATTATCCAGGCTTTATTAGGAGCAAACGGACGGGCTCACAACTCCCCGGGAAGGGAAGGAGAGAAGTGAGGCCGTGCGGGAACCGAACTGGGCTGGGTTTTTAAGGTCTGGGGCGGGTAAGGGAGGGGCGGGGTTGGGTAGGAGGAAGTGGTCTTTGGAATGTATGGAGCTTCCACCCCCCAGGGTGCTGCCGACACCAGGAGCTATGGATGCCAGGATATTGCCGTCGGGGTTGTCAGGCCGCACCTGGCTGGGGTGGGGGTGGGGGGTGATTTATGGCTTTTTCCGGCGGGTGAATGCTTGGACATCTTGGACAATATGATATTTGTATTTTGCTAACTAAAGCCATGCTAAACATTGGTGATTAGAGTAGCAGGAAAGGGAGGGGTCTTTGCGGAAACTGTCCCTGACTGTAAGATGCTCCTCTTAGCTGATCCCACTGTGACTGTCCCTGGCTTCATTTCTTGTTTGACCTGGTGGTTCCTTTGAACCCTCCACAAGCAGGAGAATTTGGTAATGATGTTGGCCAATATTACAGCTGAGCCCACACCTTCACTAGCAGACCAGATATTTTTAAAAATATGATGATAGAGCCAAGAATTAAGAATGGATTTACCCAGCAGGGCAGAGTCAGGAAACCCATTGTTTCTGTATTTTATCAAGTCTGATAGCTTCAGTGTCAACAAGCTTAAAAGCAAAACAAAATACCTACCAATTAACACTGTGTTGACATCCAATTTGGCTTAATTTTCCTTTTAAAGGGTAACTTCAAGGACTCTGGAAAATTGAGGAGCCTGTAATTGAATAAAAACTTGTATCTTGGGTCTTTATTTTAGTCCACCTGAGATTATACCTTGTGTTTTTTTTCTTTTCTTTTCTTTTTTAATCCTCATCTGAGGATATTTTTACATTGATTTTTAGAGAGTGGAAGGAAGGGGGAGCAACAGAGAGAGAGTAACATCAGTGTTAGAGAGACACACCAATTGGATGCCTCCCACATGCGCGTGACCCAGACTAGGAATGGAGCTTGCAACTGATGTGCATGCTCTTGACAGGAACTGAACCTAGAGTCCTTCACTCCGAGGGCCACATGCTCTAGCCGCTGAGCAGAGCCAGCTAGGGCCTTATCCTGTTCTTTTTTAAAAAATTAAACTTCTTCCCCAGTTAATTGTAGACTCACATGCAGTTGTGAGAAACAATATAGAGAGAGCCCTCATACCCTTTCCCCAGTTTCCCTCTTGGTAACATCTTGCAAAGTGACAGTGTACATATCACAGTCAGAATATTCACATCGATACAGTCAAGGTACAGAACGTCCCCGTCGCACAATGATCCCTCTTGTTGCTCTGTCTTACCTTCACCCTCCTCCCCCACCCTTCCTTAACCCTTGGCCACCACCAAACTCTCCTCCATTTCTAGAATCCTGTCATTTCCAAGAATGCTGTATAAATGGAATCATACAGTATATAATCTTTGGGGATTGGTGGTTTTCTTTCAGCAGCTGAGATTCATCCAGGGTGTTGCATGGATCAGTAAGTAGTTTGCTTCATTTTATTGTTGGATAGGATGTCAGGTACAGACGTGCCATAGTTTGTTTAACCAATTCAGCGTGTTGAGGGGCATCTGGGTTGTTTCTCCTTTGGGGCTATTACAAACAAAGCTGCTATAAACACTGGTGTACAGGTTTTTGTGTTAGCAGAAGTCTATAAAGGTCCAAGAATGTGATTGCTCAGTCATATGTTAATTGCATGTTTAGTTGTGTGTTGTTTTTTTTAATATATTTCTTTATTGATTTCAGAGAGGAAGGAAGAGGGAAAGAGAGATACAAACATTAATGATGAGAGAGAATCTTTGATTGGCTGCCGCCTGCACTTCCTCTACTAGGGATCAAGCCCACAACCCAGACATGTGCCTTTGACTGGAATCGAACCTGGGACCCTTGAGTCCACAGGCCAACACTCTATCCACTGAGCCAAACCAGCTAGGACTCATGTTTAGTTTTTTAAGAAGTTGCCAGACCGTTTTCCAGAGTGACTACATCAGCTCACATTCTTACCAGCGATTCATGAACGCGCCAGCTTTTCAGCATCCTTGCCAGCATTTGGTGTTGTCACTGTTTTTATTTTAGTTATCCTGACAGTTGTGTGACAGCTCATGGTAGTTTTAATTTGCCATCTGTATATCCTCTTTGGTGAAATGTCTCTTCAAGTCTTTTGCCTATTACCTACTTGGATTGTTGTTTTTAACTGTGGAGTTTTGAGAATCCCCTATATATCTAGATATCAGTCCTACATTGGTTGTGTGGTTTGCAAATATTTTCTCCCAATCTGTAGCTTATCTTTTCATTCTTTTAACTGGGTCCTTTACAGAACAAAAGTTGTAAATTTTGATGAAGCACAGTTTATCCATTTTTCTTCTTCTGGAACATGCTTTTCATATCAAGCTTGAACTTTTTGCCTGTGTAGGCCTATGCACCTAAGACTTTCTCTTGTGTTTTTTATCTAAAAGTTTTATATTTATAATTAAGTGCTTGCTCCATTTTGAGGTAACACTTTGTAATCGGGCATTTTCCTGCCAAATCGCGTTGTAACGCAGGGCTTTTTGAAATTTTCTCGCCCAAATTAGACTTTCCGTAAAATATTCATATCTTTCGATCCATTTGATATTTTTCTATGAAACTTTCAGTGTTTTAGTTTAAAAAGAGGTCTCTATTTACTTTGCAAAATATGTGTTGTTGTATTTTTATGTACACAAAATTACTACATTCTAGGTAAACATATAAAAAACACTCTTTCACAATCAAAATAATTTTATTTATACAAAATTACAATATTTTTTCAAAATTTTCAACAGATCTTGTAAAAAAAAAACTATAACCTAATAGTGCTTCACTGTGTGGTAGCATTCGAAACACTTTCCTTTGTGCAGGGGCACATTACAAAACTTGCACATGTACCGCGGTTCACTGCGTAGTTGATGAGCGGCACACACACGACAACGACGTAAAACATTTTTATTTTTGCCGGTTCCAACTAGAGGTTCCAATGTATGTTTCCTCATGTCCATTGACAGTCTCCCTGGTGGATCCAATTTTACTCATTCCCCGCAAAAAATGTGTTCATATTTTATAAGGGGTGAGATTTAGGTCAAAGTTAATTTTTTGGCCTTTGTAGGTATCCAGTTGTTCTAGTGCCGTTTGTTGCAAAGGCTGTTTTGAGACCTTTGAGAAAAATCAGTTGTGTACATTGTATTGAAATTGTTCTAAAATTATTTTACATTTATGTTGAAAGTGAGTTTAAAGCCTGAGAAATAAATTTTTAGATCAACCTCTCCCTTTCTTCAATGTCTTCCTAGTTAAGATGTTTATCAGTTCACACTGACTTTTTGCATGAAGGCATGTGGGTTCTGGCTGACCAAGTATTTTCTATAGTGATTAAATTCTCTACTTGGGAGCAAATACTCAGTATTTCACAACCTCATAGCCTTCTGCCAGTGAATATGACAAGGAGTATCTAACTGGATATAGATAACCTTTACATGTATCTGTAACTATAGGCTGGAATAAGCATCTTCTTTGGTGTGATTTTTTTTTAAAAGTCTCATGATAAGATACTCCTGTTGTAAAACAAAATTCATGATGCCGGCAGGCCTTACATTGGACCCCTTCCCAGTGGGTTGGTTTCCCTGGAAGGACCAGATTGGATATACGTAATGGTGATTCCAGAACAACAGAATTCCCCCTCCCCTCATATCCTTTAAAACCGGTGCTAAAAGGAAATTGCTTTTCTCCCATATCCTTGCTTAGCTGACTGTTCATTCCCATCATGAAGACAGGCGTCATCAGGAAGGTCAGTTCAGTCTCCCGGTGCTGGAGCGGTGGTTCTCAGCCCGGGCCACACATTTAGTGTCACTGAGGGAGCTTTTTACAACCCAATACCCAGGCTTCCTCCGAGACCAATTAGGTCCGGATTTCTGGGCTTGGGACGCAGGCATTGGATTTTGTTAAAACTCCTGGGTTATTCTGGTATGCAGCCAAGTTTGAGAACTGCTGTTCAAGGTAGAGGTCTCCTATCTTGTTTACTTTCTTAGGAAACTTATTAATGTTCCTATAATTTATCACTTCATATTGTGAATGCAAGGTAGTATAGTTACCATAACATCTATGCTAATTAGGCGGGATAGACCGGATGTCTTCCGGACGTCCTTCCAGACAAAGCCACAGCAACTGCGAGCGCCGAGGCTGGCGGCATGGGAGAGGCGGCGGCAGAGGAGAGGCGGCAGTGCGTGCCGGTTCAACTCTGTGGCCCCTTCTGCAGAGGTGGCATAGGAGAGGGTGCTGTGCGGTCCTGGTCCCAGTGTTGCCCCTTTTGCAGAGGCAGCCACAGAGGCAGTGGCACGGGCCAGGTCCTGGCACCATGCCTCAACAGAGGCTGGATGGGGTGCAACCTGCTGTGCCTCAACCTCCCACAGTCTCTCCCCCAGCCAGCCTGGCCCCAGATCGCCCCCCATGCACCAGTGGGCGGGAGGCAGGGCCAGTGCTAAGAAGCGAGGGCCAAGGGCCAGCAGTGGCAGCAGCAGCGGGGTGATAGGGGCGGCACTTTCCCCTGATTGGTCCAGTTGCCTCCCACAGAAGGAGGCCAGACTGTGGCTTAGGACATCCCCTGAGGGCTCCCAGACTGAGAGAAGGGGCAGGCTGGGCTGAGCTCCCCCTTCACCCTTGCCCCCCTCCCCCCGCCAATTCCACAAATTTTCATGCACAGGGCCTCTAGTATTATATAAACTTATATCTTTCAGGTTAAACCTAGATATCTTCCTTGGATAATTAAAATATGCCTAACATTCTTTTTGTGATAAGAGTTGCACATGTCTACCTTGGCTGGATAGCTCAGTCGGCTAGAGCATTGTCCCCATACACACAAGGGTGCGCAATTGATCCCCAGTCAGTGTACATACAAGAAGCAATTGAGGGAGAGATCAACCAAAGGACTTGTATGCATGCATATAAGCATAACCAATGGACACAGACACTAGGGGGGGTTAGGACACAAGCGGGGGGGCAGGCAATGGGGGGATAAGGACACATACTAGTATATAATACCTTAATCAATAAAGAAAAAAATAAATTATACACATCAAAAAAAGAAGCAATTGATGAATGCATAAATAAAGTGGAACAACAAATCCATGTTTCTCTCTCCCTTCTGCTCTCTCTCTCTAAAATCAATAAATAAAATAAAATTTAAAAATATTTACAGATGTTCACTGTCGAAAACTAGAGAGAAAAGCAGGCAAACATAATGAAAGGGAAAAAATCATTTTATTATTATTTTTTTGTTAATCCTCACCTGAGGATATTTTTCTATTGATTTTTAGAGAGAGTGGAAGGGACGGGGAGCAACTGAGAGAGAGAAACATTGGTATGAGAGAGACACATCCATTGGCTGCCTCCCACCGCACCTGGGCCGGGGATGAAGCCTGCAACTCAGGTACCAGAATTGAACCCAGGATCCTTCAGTCTCCTTTCTTTTCTTTCTTTCTTTCTTTCTTTCTTTCTTTCTTTCTTTCTTTCTTTCTAGCCCAATCAGTTACTGTGGTAATGGTTCCAAGGACGTATACATTTGTCAAAACTCATCAAATAGTACACTTTAAATGTATGTAGTTCCTTCTGTGCCAAATATATACTTCAATAAGAGTGTCAAAAAATACATACTTAGGGATTGTTGGGAACCTCCAATCATGGAATTTGTTCTATCAAGTGTTGCTTGAAATACTGGATATTACAATCCCTTACTGGATTTTATTTTCACCAGCCAATTGTTTTTTACTCAGGAAAATAACTTCATACTCTGAAATAATCAGTGTTTCAAATTTTCCCACAGAAAATAAAACTCAAATATTTCACCGTAATTTCTTCCATGGGATTCTCAAAAGCACAATAACATGCAAAACAACATATCCAAATAACTACTTCACTTTTCAGAGTTTTCATTGGTTTAGTAGCAGGAGCAGATGCAGCTCTTGGAATCTTTTTCATGTAATTAATTATGCTCCCAATGAAGTTGTAATTGAGAAGAGCGAAAGAAGGCAAAGTGGATCTCGTTTCACTATTGATTTTTCTATCTTTTATTGTGATTTATCACAGCTACCCTTTGTACAGATACTGCATTTGTGGGAGTGACAAGAAGCCATTAAAAAAAAAAAAAAAGCAGCTGATGAAATTGAGATAATTCCTTGGGAATATAGAATCCCACCAGGACATCAGCTGAGATTTGGATGGGAGTTCTAGAAAAATGGGAAAAAATAGCCAATCTCCCTTGTGTATAATTTTAGTAATTTGCAGGTCAAGCATTGGCCTTTTTATTGAGTTCTTAATTACATGCAAAAGATAATTGAAAGATATTTTGATGTCATAGACTGCATATAGCAGATCTGAGCTGAAAAGTCACAAAGGGCTCCAAGTTGATAGAGGAACATTAAAACCTCTCAACAGTTTACAGCGCATGCCTCAAGAACGTCCTTTTTTGAGTAAGCAATGTTGACTTATGAAACCAAAGTTTCTAGCTTTGACAAGTCCCACATAGTTTGGCTGGCACTTAACTCAATAAAAGTTTGTTGAATTAATATGTTAAAAAATGTATTTTTTAATGTTAGTTACTTATGAAACTCCTTTAGAATTTAGGACAGCATTTGAAATTCTGAGAGTCAGCATGGCATGCTCTGCCTTGGAGTGCAGAAACCGTCCAGGCACCTGCAGGACACACCTCCAAAAGTGTGTCCTGGGAAATTCTCACTCCATCTTGGGCAAATCATTTGCTATGTCTTTTTTTTTTTTTTAATATAACAAAAAATATTTAAATTTTCTTTTAGGGAGAGGAAGGAAGAGAGAGAAACATAGATGTGAGAGAGAAACATCGATCAATTACTTCTAGCACATGGCCCAACTGAAGATCAAACCCGCAACCTGAGCATGTACCACTGACCAGGTACCAAACCTACCACCCTCTAGTGTACGGGGAGGCGCTCCAACCAACTGAGCCACACTGGCCAGGGCTCATTTGCCCTATCACGGTTCCCATCATAAGTGGGTGCAGAGCAGCCGAACTCTAGAAAAATGAGGGGCCAAAGCAATCCTGGCTTATTGGTGAATGCCTTTCAATTACATTCATTCATTCCTTTGTTTATATTTAGACAATCGTGAACAAAGCAGCAGCAGTAATGTTAAATTAGCTCTCTGTAAGTAATTATTTCTGTAAAGGCTTCCACAGTGGCTGGAAACATATAATGAAAATGTATATAAATACACACGAAAGGATTAATTCCCCTGGGCTCACAGTCTTAGATTGGAGTCAGCAGCCAATTTTTTATTTGACTTTAAGATTAGTGTGTAACAAGCATGTCAAACTCAAACTAACATGGGCCAAATAAACAAGGTTTAAGTTCATGTGGGCCGCACAAAAACAAAAGCTTCAATTTTCATAGAAACGTAGGTTTATTTTGATAGAGACGTGCTGAATACAAAGGGCTGAACTAAATGAGTAACAGTTAACAAAGTAATAGAACAATTTAATAAAAAATAATATTTTTTCTTTAACATGAACTTACCAGACACTGAATAACTGCACAAATTAACAAACGTAACGCAAATAAACCTATTTTTCTTGTTCTCTGAAAGCAAAATGTTTCCTGTTGCACACAACATGAGTCAGTACAAGACTAATGATGTCGTAATCGGCTGCTAAAATATTAGCTGCTGGTATTAGTGGGCAGCAATGATGTACCTGTGTGTAAGGCACATAAGGGAAATGAATGAAACACGATTATAGTAATCAGTCATTAGCGAACGTTGTAGTTCATTATTAATAATTATGTATAACAGGATATTGTAAAAATTAACATACAAAATTTTTATTAAAATGTTTTTTACATACCGTTATATTGGCTGGGCTGCAAAAATATTCATTGCGGGCCGCATGCAGCCCGCAGGCCGCGAATTTGACATGCTCGATGTATAACTCTATAATACAGAATCTGTGTATTGCATTGTGTGTTCACCACCCCTAGTCAAGTTTCCTTTTAAATCTTGATAAATGAAATTGATACATAAATGGCTGGCTTTATAGTTAATCCCAAAGCAATATATTCCTTAAAAGGAGAAGAACAGCATTTGCATATTATATATATATATATATATATATATATATATATATATATTTATACACACACACACACACACACATATATACTATATACTAGTGGCTTGTTGCATGAAGATTTGAGCAATAGGCCTTCCTTCCCCTAGCCCCTGGCTACCTGCACCGGTTTTCCTCTGGCACCCAGGACCTAGGCCTTTGGTCTGGCTGCAGCATTGAGGCCTGGCTTCTCCACTCCGGCTGCTCCCAGCCCCTCTTTTTTTTTTTTCCAGCTCCTCGAGGGAGGCCAGGGCTGGCTGGAAGCCTGGGTCGCCACTGGCCTCCTGCTTGCTCCAGCTCCGTGGCTGCCACCATCTTCAGTTGTCTTGTCTTTGCTCCATGCCTGTGTATGCAAATTAACTGCCATTTTTGTTGGATTACTTTGCATAGGTGCTCTGATTGGCTGGTGGGTGTAGTGGAGTGGCAGAGTGATGGAATGATGGTTAATTTGCATGTTTCTCTTTTATTAGTTTAGATAGTTTAGATATAGTGTATATTTATAGATGGTTGGCTTTTGAACTTAATTTCTATGACTTTTTCTATAGTTTCTATATGAATGTTGGAATATTAGTTACACATGAATTGAAAAAAATGGCTAATTCTTCTATTTATTTTCCTTATAATTAGTCAATGCAAGAGAGGAAAGTAGGAGTTGGGTTCTTACATGACTTGATATCTTGAAGTAAGTAACTGATTCCAAAAAAGTAGGCTTTTTATTTGGAGAAAGAAGTAATCAGTGGTAGTTTGAAGGGTGAAGAGTTTGATAGTTCTAAGTGAAAATGCCTGAAGGTTTTGTAGCTAGAACACGAATCTGTGGTGTAGAGTTAAGCATTGCTTTTAAATTCTGTTGTAATAGTTGTAATTATTATTGCTTCTTCAAGGTGTTGTAGCAACACAGTTGTGAAATGCTTCACGTTTATGAATTCATTTAAGGCATATCTCTAAATGTCTTGGTGTATATTCATGATGTCCAGCTACGACTCTAAATGTTATTGGTAAATCTCGCATGACTTGTCTTTCTGGAGAAGTTAGCATAAAACAACAAGTTCAGTCTGACATACGGGAAACATGTATTTGTTTTTGAGCAATCGCAAGCGGTTTTTATGAGAACATTAATTCTCTCAGGGAAACAACTCTACCACCAACTGCCCCCCGGGAGACGATGCACAGGGACACCTGTGGCCTGCTGTTTAAAAGAACAGGCTGCTGAGAACTTAGGGTAACTGACTGAGAAGTGGAAAACAGAACAGCTGCCTCCCTCTCCATCACTGACACTAATGCAAGCAATTCTCCCCGAAGGAGTCTCCAGCACCTTAGAAAAGAAAACCCTGGTGACTTGGTTTAGAGCCTTGAGCACGTGCTTGGCACATACTAGTAAGAGGCACTCCGTAGATGTGTGTTGAAAGAATGAATGAGTGGATGAATGAATGAATGAATGAATGAAGTTCGTAAATGTTCTGAGTAGAATAACAGAATATCCAAAAAGGTTGGGACATCTCATTGCTGGGTATAGTAAATAACATGACCACTCTTCTTAACAACAATAACTCCACAAAGAGTAACTCCCATTTGTAAGTCTGATGGAAGCTGTTCTTTGGTCAGTCTGGAAACCAAAGTGTGTGTGCTTGTGTGAATCTACAGAGGAACCCATTCTTAACACCTTATCATGGAGCTGTTTCAGGCAGAAGAGAAAGTACTAGAACGTACACATTTTTAAACATAAGATTTTGCTTTAAAAAATAAGAACAGCATTAGCCTGTCTGGCTCAGGGGATAGAGCATCAGCCTGTGGACCAAGGGGTTCCAGGCTCTATCCAGTCAAAGGCACGTACCTTGGTTGCAGGCTCCTCCCCTGTCTGGGCCCTGGTAAGGGGGCTTATGCAGGAGACAACCAGTCCATGTGGTTTTTTTTTCCTCTCTCTCTCTATCTTTCCCTCTCTTCTATTCTCCCTAAAAATCAATGGAAAAATATCCTCGGGTGAGGACAGCAGCACAAAGAACACAAGCATCTTCACAGCCTGAAAAATAAACATGAATCAAGTAGTTGGTAATCTCTGCAGACACGGGTGATGGCTTCCCCAGCATGTGGGTTGTATACGGTTTGCCTGGAAATGTTTGACCTTGCCGTCTATAAAGGCTGGGGGATGTGAAAAGCTTTGTTAAGAATTTCCCAAGAACAGAATAAATGTAATCTCATGGAACGGGACATTTTGATAGTCTTTGTACTCCTGACGGATACATTTCAGATGTGCTGACTTAATCATTCGCAAATAGGCTTTTCAGTGTTTCTAGCTCTGAACATCCTAGCTGAGGACTAAATGCGACTTTTCCCTGACAACCCTGAGAAGAGAGAGCCCATTGGTGGTGTGTGGTGGTTCCGTGTGGGCCAGCTCCTTCCAGCCTTGAGAGGCGGATTTAATTTCTCTGAGCCTACTTTCTCCCACTGATTGATACAGTGCCTATCAGGACCTGTGTCACAGGGTGGTGGTTGTAAGGGTTAAATGTGATTATATACACAAAGTGCTTTGCATAGTACCTGTTCAGAAGAAGTAATGCCTCCTAAATAGTCAAAATTTAAGTTGAAATGGGTGAAATGCTTAAAAATGCTGAAAGCCAACCATTTGGTGAATATACTGCTTCTTAAGGGGTAACATTTCAGAGAACATGGTCCTTATGTACTCCTTCAAATAACACTGATAAATTCTGAAAAGCTTTATTCCTGATAACTAACACACAATTAATTAGGCACAAAATATTCCAGTACTGAATTGCTGCTTACAACAACTCTATTAAATCGTATTAAATCGGGGTATGGGATATTTATCTGGCACCTAATTGTCAATATTCCAACTATTGATGAAAACGAAGGCATTTAATTTGCTAGCTGAACCTGGGATAATTCCCCTTGCAAGCCCCACCACCTTCATGCTTGTGTGTCAAATCATCCAGCTAACATTTTAATGTAGTTCTAATATTTATTGACTGCCTGCTCTATTCCTGTAACAAACACTATTCAAAAGTCGGAAGGGAGAGAGAGAGCAAGCCACTTAGGCTGATGTTGCTTGGAGCCTTCCTCTGGGGAGAGGGACTGATGTAAATGAAGACCTATCCCATCCTGTCCCGCATGGCGCAGGCGAAGTGGCCTGGACCTCCGGCATCAGGCCCTCCTTCCTGGTGACTGGTCTCATTTCCCGATTCCCCGGGGAAGGAGGGTGGCCAGCGCTGCCGATGACATCGCCTGACATCACCGTTCTGGACCGGAGGAGAGCGCGGTGGCCTGCCTGCGTCCACCTCTGGGTTCCCCGCGCCTGCCCCGGGAGGAGTCCTAACATGGGCCGAGCAGAGGGGAGCCCAGGGGCGCTCGCCCTGCTCCCGTGAGCGCGGAGGGCGCAGGACAAACCTTCAGAGTCCCCGCAGCCCGAAGGGGAGCGCGCGGAGAGTCAGCAGCGGCAGAGGCTCCCGCCTGGGGCATCGGTCATTTACTAAACCCGCTGAGCCCATCTCCCCGAGGCTTCCCGCCCTCCCCTCTCTCTCGGTCCCCCCCCATCACCATCGGCAATCCTGGGGCATCCCCCAGCTCAGGTCCGAATCTCGGAACGGGAGGCGCCCGGGGGGGGGGGGGGGCTCTCCGGGACCTGGGCTGGCGACTCCCTGCGCCCGGGTCCCGGCAGCCCGGGGAGGGGGAGGGGGATGCTGCTGCAAGGCGTGTCCGGGCGGCGCTCATGTGATGAAGCGAGGGGAAAACAAGGGGGAGGAGGCGGCAAAGAGGTGGCTCTTTTTTTTTTTTTTTTTTCCCTTTTTCTTTTAAGGAGTTTGCCGCGAGCGCGTCTCCTCCATTCGCAGTGCGGGCGCGTTGGGAGGCGCAGCGGAGAGGAAGGCGCTCCTGGGACCTCGCGGGCGGGCGCTCGGCTCCGGGCTCGGCCCCGCGCGTTGCAGAAGGCGTGACCCGGCGGCCGGGCGCGGGAGGACCGCGGAGCAGCCATGGGCGCCGGGAGCTCCTCCGAGCAGCGGAGCCCGGAGCAGCTGGAGGCGGGGAGCGGGGCGCCGGCCGAGCCCGAGCCCAGCGGCGGCAGCCCGGGGGCGGAGGCGGCGCCCGGAGCTCCGGGGGACCCGGGCATCGCGGCCGCGGACCCGGCCGCCAAGGTACGGGAGCGCCGGGCCACCTGCCGCGGGGAGGCGGCGTGGGGAGGAGGGGGGACCCCTCTGGTGTCTGCCCGCGAGAACTTCCCGGCCCGTCCACCCGTCTGCAAACTGGGGCGCCCGAACCCCTCTTTTCCGGGTGGTGGGGGTGGTTTTGCGCCGGGCGGCACCCGAGCAGCAGCGAGCGCGGCGGCGGCTCGCACCTTTGCGCGGGTCTCCCAGGCGGGGCCGCGCCATCCGCAGCCGTAGGAACCGAGCCTTTCTCCGCGCTCTTCCGGTACCAGCGACCCGGCCCGAGCCGCTGGGCTGCGGGGCGAGTCCGTGGGGACCTGAGCCCCGGGCCCTGCCTCTCCCAGATGCGGAAAGTCAGCTACTTGGCCGGGGCCCGTGTTGCCGCCCGGCGAACGGGCCACCCCTGTGTGCATGCCGCCGCCCCTGTGTGCATGCCGCCGCCCCTGGTGCATGCCGCCCGCCCCTGGGTCCATGCTGCCGCCCCTGGATGCATGCCGCCGCCCCTGGGTGCATGCTGCTGCCCCTGGGTCCATGCCGCCGCCTCTGGGTGCATGCCGCCCACCCCTGGGTCCATGCCGCCCACCTCTGGGTGCATGCCGCCCACCCCTGGGTCCATGCCGCCCACCTCTGGGTGCATGCCGCCTCCCATCCTTGATTCTGGCTGTGCCTGGAGCGACCTGGTTTGGTACCCAGTCGCCCTGCGTCGTTGGCTGGAGCAGACAACGCCTTCCTGATGCAGAGAAAGCCTGGGGTGTAGCTCGCTCGGAGCCAAAGAAAACCTGGGCAGACGCTGCGTTTCCAAAAGGAAGGACAGGTTTTGGAAAAGGAGGCAGCGTCTTCCTTTTCGCTCCGTGCATTGCCGGGGACTCCGTTGGATAAACAGATCCCGGAGGAGTAGTCAGAAGTTTTCACAGGATGCGGTCTGTGCAGGCACCCGTGGGCCTGCTAGGACGTTTGCACTATATGGTCTTAAAGCCTCAAGGCTGACATCAATATTCGTGGCCACTCCAGCAGCCAAGTTTGTATTTGGTCTCGTCATTGGGTTTTAGACATATTTCCCGGCATGTGCATTCCTCAGCAGAGCTTCCCCCAACCTGTTTTGTGATGATGACCGCATAGGAAGATATGGCCAGTTGCACTTAATATTAAAAAACAAACAAATCCTGTGTCGAATTTGAGGACACAGATTACATGAGGACCTTTAAGAGTCATCTGGGCAGGGGTATTGATGTTTAAAACACGTTCAATGCACACATAGGTAAATACATGTGATAAATGTTTTCATAGGGAAAAAAGCTGAAATCTAGGTAAATGTCACAGAACCGTGGCCTCATTGTCTCGACCTCTTTAGATGCCCCAGTCTAGTTTGGGCTGAGACGGCACTTAACTAGATTACCTTTGTGAGCCTTTAACTCACAAATCCTTGTAGAACCCATGGTCCCTATAGTCGGAGATGCTAACAAGTACTAACCGCCTGGTATTGCTAGGTTTTGTCAGGTGCCTAAGCACTGGACTGTCCTTTTGAGATCTGAGTCACATTTTAATATTTACTGTACGTCAGTTTTTAATGCCAACTACTGTCAAATGGCCGCATAACCCGTATTTAGAGTCCGGTAATTAACGTAATATTAATGTGTAATTGCTAAAGCTTTTAGTCAGGTTCACTTTTTCCGTGGGTTTTACTACTCAGGTTCTCCTATTAACAGTTCACACGGAAATATGGTACTTACTCCCTTCTCAATAAATTCCAACTTGTTCATGTAAAAATATTCCTTCCATTTTCTGATTTGCTTCTCTTTATGTCTCTTTTTCCCTCAGAATCTTAATCTTTCCCCTCTTTCCTGGTCACCACCATCTTGAAACAGCCAAATCCTGCCCTTTAAAATAAAATGACTTAAATGACATCCAGCATATCACCGACCCTTTTGGCGTTCTGCCCAGTTATCAATTTGGAGGCAATCAATACACTTACATGTATCCTTGGAAAACGTGTAGTTTTTCCTTTCAATGAGCAAAATGTATTTCTCAGGTTTTGAAGACCTCAGTCTTTTCTGAAGAACTCTAATGAACAGTGACTCAGCACAGCTCTTACCTCCCCTCGTCGCCCTGTAAAACTTTAGTTCCTGACCTCTGAGTAATTCCATCTGCCATTCTAGGCTCTCACAATGCCATGGACCCTTCTTCTAGCAGTTTCCACATTTGTGGGTCTAGTGACTTGACTAATGTTTTGTTTTTTGGGGTTTTTTTTTTTTTTTTTTTTTGAAGCTATTCTGAATGTTCCACAAGGCCAGGAACCATGTCTGTTGTTTGTAACAGGTGTTCCCCGCTGTCTGGCACATAGTGGGCTCTCAGGAAGGGGTGGTACTGGCTCCTTGGTTTTGATGAGAGACGATCGAGTTGGGCAATTTTTCTACAATTTAACCTTTGACCTTTTCATCATGATCCTTCTCATGTATCAGACGGTGATGACGTCAAGTCCGTCTGTTTGGTTATTAATAGATTTAATGGATATTTTGGCAAAAATTCAGATTTGGGGACTTTGGTTTCTATTTCTCTTGAAAGAGTGGCATGCTAGGCAGTTTTGAACTGCCTTTGATATCAAACAGACCAATATATTAGCCACAAATACTCCGGCGGCTCAAATGAGATCACTTCAGTGCGTTGAATAGTTATGAATTCCACCTTGAGCTTTCTTGTTTGGTTGGGTCTGTGGGCATTTGGCAGGTTTAGACTAATCCATCCTTCCCTTCCCACCACTAGGTGTTGATGACTAACTAGAAGCTGTTAGCAGATTTCCCCCCATCTAAAACGATCATCAATCGTATCATATGCACGTTGCCTATTTAGCAATCCAGTTTACTTCCCTTTTTTCCTGCTAATTTCAGTTACCAGTTAGTTGCTCACTGAGTAAGTGCTCTCACATCAAAAGATGTTACACTCATTGACTTGTTACTCCTATCAGGTCAAGTTTGATTGCTCAAGCATAACTTTTAGAGGCACTGAGGCAGAAGGCTTGGTTTTATGTGTGGTATTTTTCAATACATGGAAGGAATCTTATTTTCTAGTCATTTTTTTACAGTCTTCATAAGTAAATTCTGGGAGAAAATAGCTTGATCAATTATTTTTCAGGTTTAAGTTTGAGACTTGACTATTTTGGCTACTACAGGGACAGGAATATTACACTGCCAAATGCAAGGGGTAAAATAAAACCTCGTTAATCCTCAATCGTCTGTTTTAAAAAATTTTTCTTCAAAGAGTGTTTTAAATCCGGTGGCAATATTAGGGTGGAATATATGGCACATAAATGACAAATTTACTTCCAGGACTCTGGCAAATCTTGATTCTGGAGCCAAGCTCCGGGCTAAGTCTGGACAGTCACCATCCTCTACATGAGCCTTTCTGTATTTTCTGCTTAATCAGTGACTTCAGAAGTAGAAATGGAACAGTGGTCAGTTGCCACAGCGAGAGGCCAGTGTCCTTGGCAGATGGGAAGGTGGGGACTCCCGTCAGTCCTTCAAGTTGTGGCTCCATGTGATTACAAGAGCTGAATCACCAAAACATAAACTTGTACTCAATTAGAAGGATCCATTATCTGATTAGTAGATTGAAGGATGTCTTTGCCTTTCGTGCATTAAAACAGACCATTGAGCCCTAGTCAGTTTGGCTCACTGGATAGAGCGTCGGCCTTGGGGACTGAGGGGTCCCAGGTTCGATTCCGGTCAAGGGCATGTACCTTGGTTGCAGGCACATCCGCAGTAAGGGGTGTGCAGGAGGCAGCTGATCGATGTTTCTCTCTCATCGATGTTTCTAACTCTCTATCGCTCTCCCTTCCTCTCTGTAAAACATCAATAAAATATATATTTAAAAACAAAAAACCAGACCATTGAGTTGACTAAGTGCATTTTGTAATTCCTCTTCCAGCCTAAGGTGGCGGTATGCTTTCTCTCACTTTCCCTCTGTTTTACCAAATGGGGGACTTCAGAAGGAGACTAAAGATGGCCTTGATGGCATTATGTCACCAGTTTTACACTAAAGGCTAGAATTTAAGATGATGAGGCAAGAATTGTATGTTTGTTAGTAGAGTGGTGTTTCTTTTTCATTTTCTTTTACAAACCCTTGTGTGGAGAGTGGTATTTTTATGTGGGTGGCTGCCCTGTCTTGTGGATTTTTGCCAGATTCTAAAAGGTGCTGCTATCTGATTGGAACACAGCCCTGAAATTGGAGATGTGATGTGAGGATGGTCATTTAGGATAGCCGCAGCCTGTGGGGACTGCAGGCCCTGCCCTCCAGTCTATTGCAGCCATTTCAGCTGGTGGATGTATGCGATCAGTGGAGATTTCCACTTGAAATACCTCACTCTATGAATGAAGCACAGGCCTCAATGTGCATCCCTTTGCATTCATTTGGGTTGACAACTCTGCGCCTGGATAGCTTTAAACTGATATGATAAGGATCATTCTAGTTTGGTATCTTACAGGATGATTAATAAAATGGAAACAAAATGTCTTATGTTAAAAGGCATTTTAATAGAATTGGGTTTTTTTTCTTCTTCTTTATCAGCTTTAACACATATTCAGTGTTGTAGAACACCAAAAGAAAATCAAAACAAATGATGCTTATCCTTGACCTCTATAACCCTATATGCTGTAGTCGTTCATGAAGTGAGAAATTAGAATTTATAGCACTTTGAATTCTGAGAAAAATATAGTCAGTACTTTTAACTCATGAAGAAAACGTAAATATCCTGAAACTCAATTGTTAGTTCTCTTACAATTCAGAATAAGTTTGATTTAATTTTAAAAGAATTCAATGAAAAAATATAGGGGAAAAAGCTCGGTTCTGGAAGGAGGAAGCACTATATATAAGCATATTTTCAATAAATTCTTGAAAAATCTATAATTATTTGATTTTATCTAATTAGATTTCAAGCTATTTTCCTGCAAATTAGCACCATATTAGAGAACGTAAGGATAGGATTTTAAAAATGTCTGTTTTTATTGATTGCAGAGAGAAGATGGGAGAAAGAGAGAAACATCAATGATGAGAGAGAATCATTGATTGGCTGCCTCCTGTACACCCCCTAATGGGGCATGTGCCCTGGTCTGGATGGAACCATGCTCAGGCTCATGGGTCAACACTTCACTGATGAGCCACACAGGCTGGAATAAGGGTAGGATTTTGTACCTATGACCATCTTTTTGTGTCCTACTCATTAGTACATCTAATAAAAGGATTGAGGTGTTAAAATAATTGAATAATTTCAATCATACATGCCTTCATATCTCTTATCATGAATAATTGAGCTCACTTACTTAAAGCTGACTGTAGATCTCTTATCAATTTTTAATTGTAAAAGCTTTCTAAGATGATCAAAAGCATTTGTTTACTTTTATTAAAATGACTTATGTAAAGGCATTGCATAACAAGATTTGCTTAATGTTTTTTTGTTTTTTTTAAATGTTCATGGTTGAGAACCTCAATCTGTAGAGTGTGGTAAAAAGTGAAAATCACCTATTCTTTTCAAGCCAAGGACTCATTGAAATCAATATTGGTGGTTTCTTGCTTATTCTTTCAAAAACTTTATGCGTGGACAAGGATAGAAATAAAAATATTCCCATCTTTAACAAATAAGATCATATGACATATATTCTGTTACTTTAGGTGTGGATATCTTTTCATATCAGGACATAAAGATCTCCTATTCTTATTAATGGCTACATACATAAATTTCTCCTTTATGGGTTGAAGTACCATAGTGATTTAACCAGTCCCCTGGTTTTAGATTTACATTTTCCTAATCCTTTGCTATAGTAAGTTGATGGAAGGACTATCCTGGTTCAGACATCTTTGTAGGTGTGCAAGTGCATCTGTAGGGTAGATTTCTGAAGTGGAATTGCTGGGTCAGAGGATTCATAGCCACTTTAAATTTTGATAGCCCTTGTTACATCTCTTACAAAGCGATTCTTCCACTTTGCCTCCCACTGTCTAGGAGGTCAGGACTCGCTTTCCAAAGCCGTTGCCCTCAGCATCACAGATTTTCTAATACTGGTTGGTCTGCACCTCAATTGGCACTTGAAATTCCTTCTGCATTTTTAATGATGAGGTTGAGTGCCTTGTCATGTATATTGGCCACCCAGTCAGGAACTGGACTGGCTTTCAGAGCATTAAATAAAGTCTATGGTTTATTTTACAGTTAATTAATTTTTAAAGACTTTCCCTCCGGAAATTACTCAAAAGAGGGGCCAGTTTAAGAGCAAAAAGGTGGCTGAGGGACCCTTCTTCTTGACTCCTTTTTCTTCCCAAGTTAGTAAACGGTCTTTAATTGTATTTGCTTAGACAATGACCTACTTTTTAGGCTATCGATTTAAAATGTCCCCCCCTGGGAACAATCCAAAATCTAGTTGCCAGAAATTCCTTCATTCTCCTGATCCATGACATACGTGTTGGAAACAAGGATTGAGGGTCACAGAAATTCAGTTCCCCGGAGCTTTGCCTCTCCTCATTCTCTTAACAAATGATGGCCTGGCTTGGTTAACTGGAATAAATGTGTTTTCCCAGAAAATGGTAGGTAGTCAAAGCTCTGGAAACTTCAGGATCTTTCCCAGACACTGTTGTTGCTTCTCTTACTACAAGTATTCATTCCAGTTCAATGGTTTTAGCCTTCCTACAGTTTCTCCATGATGCCTAAAAAAAAGAGAGGGCGGGGAGGGGGGAGAGAAACCCTGCAATTATATTCTGTTTAACTGTAACCAGTTATAATGAAATGTCAGTTTTATTTGATTAGTAAATTTGATCAGCCACCGTTAAGAAGGGGGTGGTCACTACAACGGATGGGCCAGTCTTCTGTTTGTTATGTGTCTGCGGAGGAGTGTTGAGAGGTTTTATTTTCCCAGTTCCCAAACCTGGTGGTGCAACTGAATCAGCTGAGGAGCTTTTGAAAGACACCCCTGGGCCCAAGTCGGAGGACTGAGATTCTGCAGCCTTCATGTTCTCCCGTATTCTGATTTGCCTGGTGTGGCCACCATTGTCTTAAGAAGGAATGTGGGAGGGAGGAGCTGGTGGTCCAGGCCAAGGTGACAGTTGCACAGACTGATTGAGGTGGAGCTAGTGTGGATGGGAGGGAGGGTTTCAGATGATGTTGAAAGAGTGGTTAGGTATTTCCCTTCTCACATAAAAAAAGGAAAATGTTTCTCCTACCGTATTTTCTGGCGTATAAGACGATTTTTTAACCCAGGAAAATCTTCTCAAAAGTCAGGACAAAACTGCTGAAATGGTAGAAGAGGGAGAAAGTAGAGGAGGTAGTTGGGTCACTTCTCTCACTAGCCTTCTCGTTATTTGAGAAGATTTTTGAGATTTTCCTGGGTTAAAAAGTCGTCTTATACACCGGAAAATACAGTACATTATTTTATTCCTTTATTCTCCTGTATCAAAAGCAAGTGTGCTATTGTTGATAGAGGGTTTCCTAAAATGTGCTGTTCGGCCCTAGCCGGTTTGGCTCAGTGGAGAGAGCATTGGCCTGAGGACTGAAGGGTCCCAGGTTTGATTCCAGCCAAGGGCACATGCCCAGGTTGGGGGCTCGATCCCCAGTGGGGGGTGTGCAGGAGGCAGTCAATCAGTGATTCTCTGTTATCGTTGATGTTTCTATCTCTCTCCCTCTTCCTTTCTCTCTGAAATAAAGAACTATATTTAAAAAATAAATAAATAAAATGTGCTGTTCAGGGTGAATAGGTGTGGAATCAAATGCTATTCTCCTTCCTGAGCAAGAAGCACCTACTTGTCACTGTTGATGGTTTTCGTTTCCATCTACTTTCCTCTTAAGCCTTTTCCCTCATTAATTGATTCTAAACTTCCTTTTTGCTAGATAAGTAGATAGTAGCCGAGGGCCTTACTTTATGGCCTTTGGCTGCTCCAAAAATCTGTGATAAAATCTTAAAACCTAAGCAAGTCCTTACAGACCAGAGTAGGGTCTGGCTTTCCCCACACTTATCACTGTTCAATCTTGATTCCATAAACACTTCTTTGCTAGTGTCTGTGCTCAGGAACTGTGCTGGGAACTGTGGAGACAAAGGGAGAACTCCGGAGCTCAGTTCTAAAATAATTAATCTTTTCCCTTTCATTTACTTAGCTCTTTCAGCCACTAGAAATTTGATGACTTTATGTCTGGAGGGAGAGATCTAAATTTGTTTTCTGTATGGTTACCTGTTGTTCCAGTACCATTGGTTAAAAGTTCTTCCTGTTAAAACTTGAGTTTCCATATACGTGTAAATCTGTTTATTGATTTCATTTTACTTCTAAAATTTTCCTGCTGTCTTTTTGTACACTAAGTTTAAAGCATTAAGGGAGTGGCTACAAATCTAGTCAATTATAATAGCAAGTCCATGGTTTAAAACACTTTCGTAGTCTGCATCTGAGCTGTTGCCCTGGTCTCTGCTGGTAAATTTATATCTACGTAAATGTTAAAAAGTGGGAAGCAGGTGTTATTTTAGAAGCTTAATTTATTTTCTTGGTATGTAATAACATTATGCATTAAAATAGTCAATTAAATACCTCCTATCCACTTCACCATATGAAAGGCAATGAACTAGATTCTCTGAGAGATAACAGAGTAAGACCACACAGCATTACCCCTGTGCCCCTCATACTCTAGGTAATTTGCTAGGGTTCCACTAGAGGAAGTAGACAATAACCAAGGTTGAAATAATTGGAGGTCCAATAGAAAAAATTGCCATTAGTGTCTTCTCAGTGAATTGCCCAGATAACTGCAGGCAGATAAAAGGCCATTTAGTGGGGAGGCAGAAAGTATATGACATAGTACAGGGCTGAATGATTACAAGGGAATAACAGAGCGAGGATGGAACATAGAGTTGCAACCAGTCATTGTAAGAGCTGCACAGGCAACAGAGAGCCAGTGAAGGTTCCTGGTAGAAAAGAAAGCAAGTATGCAGAAATGCTACCTGTGTGGCCGATGGACTCCTGGGAGGTCAGCTCACACAAGAGGGAGAGGATCCTCACCTGAGAGTAGGGGCATGTGAGACTGGACGGGGTGACTAGGGAGGGTGTGTCAGCAGACATTTCCACAATATGGTAGACGTGTGTGTCAGACATTGATTAGCAGGGGCAGCGGGGTTTGGGGCAGGGAGTATACACTTGCTGTGGGGGCCGTCAGAAATACCAAGGTTTCCAGATTTGGATTCGGAGAACCTCAGTTTCTCCAATAGTCAGACAAGAGCACTCCCCTCATGAGGTCAGCTTCAGTTGTCTATTGCTGTGTAAACCTGTGCCAACGATGATTTCTCTTCAGAAGGGAGAGCATCGCTTGTAGTAGCAACTTAAGACTTTAAAGAAGAAGAGTTTGCGGCAGACTCTGTAGGTGATGACCTGAGGTCAGTGCCATTTTTCTAATAGTGGTCTGTGTCAGAACAGAGACCCCGGGCATCAGGGGCAAGCGAGGCTAGGAGAGTGGTGGGTGTGGGATCAGAGTGGAAGGTCAGGTATCGCAGAATAACAGATGATAACGCTGATGGATCTGTTGGTATGTAATAAGGTTATGCATTAAAAATAGTCAGTTAAGCCCTGACTGGTTTGGCTCAGCGGATAGAGCGTCAGCCTGTGGACTCAAGGGTCCCAGGTTTGATTCTGGTCTAGTTCATGTACCTTGGTTGCGGGTACATCCCTGGTGGGGAGTGTGCAGAAGGCAGCTGATCGATGTTTCTCTCTCATCGATGTTTCTAACTCTCTATCCTTCTCCCTTCCTCTCTGTAAAAACAAAATCAATAAAATATATATTTTTAAAATTAGTTAAGATCTCCTAACCACTTACCTATGAAAGGTGTCTATGGAGAAGGCAGAACCAAAACTGAATATTAGTGAAAGACGACAAACCAGACATGATTGTATTGAACAGCTATTAGATCCCTCTACTTCCTCAGGCAACAGTGACCATTTCACCCCAGCACGGCTGTGTCCGCCTAAAAGGGAAGGAACCTGGTGGTTGCCTTGCATTCCGTTTGGAGGCAAAGAAAGCAGGTAGCTTGGGGAATGTTTATCTTTATTTATCTTCCTTCTTTGTCATTCTTTCCATCTCTAGTGTCTGCCCGTTGGTCTGTTGTTCAGAGGACGATTTACGTTTTGTTATTTTCCTTCATGTCAGAGCGCATGGTTTCTTACTGAATTGAGCCATCACAGGCTCTGGGTTTTGTCGGCCGCACTATCACTTTTCGGTCGTCACCCCCTGATATTGGCCATCGTCACGGAAGGCATGCTTCTTTCCCCCTTGATAATTTTCCTTACTCTAAAATGCGTAGTGTTGTGATGCATTAAATAGATCGGTGACAGATTTGATGGTTTTTAGTGTTTTTTTTAAGACTTTCACTCTGGATGATAATTTTTCATACTCTTTGTAGAATGCCTCTTAAGAAACGTTTGTTTGAAATTATCCCTCACTTGGGTATATATGTAAAACAGTGTTGCCCACACCTGCAACATACGGAATGCTTTCCCATCGATGTTTCTAACTCTATCCCTCTCCCTTCCTCTCTGTAAAAAAAATCAGAAAAGTATATATTTTTTAAATTAGTTGAGATCTCCTAACCACTTACCATATGAAAGATATCAATGGAGAAGGTGGAACCAAAAATGAGTATTAGTGAAAGACACCAGACACCATTGTATTGAACAGCTATTAGATCCCTCTACTTCATCCCTCACTATCTATCTTGTAGATGTGGTCTGTCTGCTTTGAAGTTACCATTGGTATACACAACTATAAATTGGAGGGGGGTAGGATTATAATCTACAGGAAATTGCTAAGAACTAGGCAGTTTCTCTACGATGAATTTTTCTGAATTAGTTCAGAAATGACACATTTAGCCATTATTTAGACGTGAGTCCCCTGACTCCTATAGCGTTAATGTAAATATTTAAATGGCAAATTTTGTTCTTGTTCTACTCTATTTTACAGGAATTAAGTTACTGAAAAGCAGTAAAAAACGTCACCACTAAAACCAGTCCTGATTATCAAGATCTTTTCTCCAATCCTGATGAAAGATAGTGTATAAATTTTTTTAAATACATTTTTATTGATTTCAGAGAAGAAGGGAGAGATAGAAACATCACTGTGAGAGAGAATCTTTGATTGGCTGCCTCCTGCTTTCCCCTCACTGGGTATCGGGCCTGCAACCCAGGCATATGCCCCTGACCAGAGTCGAACCCGGGACCCTTCAGTTCGCAGGCCCACGCTCGATCCACTGAGCCAAACTGGCTAGGGTGGTAGTGTATAAAATTTAAACAAAAAATAGTTCACAGTAAGTAATGGGGGCCAAAACCTAGCTGATTGGTTTTAATACCTGATTTTTTTTTCTTTGTAAAGCCTTGTGGAGTTTAAGTTCAATCTGATGGCAGTTTTAGATCTGTTTTTGTTTTTTTACAATAATTTGTCTTACGTTGATTAAAACAAGGATTGATTATTCTTTGGATACTCATTAAAGACACATAAAGGTCCTTGGAATGTTCAAGAGGTTCTGTCCTGTAAGGGAGATTCCGTGGTGAGCAAACAGGACCTGCAACACTGTCTGGGATCGAAACAGTGATGAGAGATTTCAAGTCACTTCTGGAACTGGGCCCGCGCACCAGTCCTCCAGGATACGGAGGAATGACGGGAATGCCTCAGCGTTCAGGGAAGTAGGTCATGGCTGAGCGTCCTGCAGTTGTCCGAGCGCGTTTCTCAGGCAGTGGCTGCCGGCCCTGTGCTCCCCAGGGTGCTGGGGGGGGAGGAGAGGGGATGGTGGGAGGGGGTGGCTGGATGAAGGAGTGACAGATGGGTCTGCACTCGCCCCACCAGAAATAAATAAAAAGGTACGGCTATAGAATGATGACCAGAAAATCGTAGATTGATAAGGGGTTTTTCTTAATTGCATGATCTTAGAATAAAAATTAAAGAGTAAATAGGAAGAAAAGGCAAAGTAAGAAGTTCCTTTTAAATGAACTGGGGGTCTTTTTTTTTTCTTTCCCAGACAAGTGTTAAGAACTACAAGGTACCCACTGAGTTCCCTATAACTATCTTTGACCTTAATGCTCACAGCCTATTGTGGATTTAACGTGTAGAAATTTTATATATATATATTTCTTTTTTTTAAATCTTTATTGATCTTTGAGAGAGAGGATGGAAGAGTGGGAGAGAGAAACATGAATTTGTTGCTCCATTTATGCATTCTTTGTTTGATTCCTGTATGTGCCCTGACCGGGGATTGAACCCACAACCTTGGCATATGGTGGTGATGTTCTAACCACCTGAGCCACCCAGCCAGGCTGGAAACCGTATTTTGTTGTGAGATGTAGCTAAGGGCTGAACAAGAGGCACAGACATGACAGGTCCCAAAGGCGAGAGACCACAGGTTGGTGTGCCAGGGAAAGTGGCAGGAGGGTTCTCTACACCAGATGCTGGTGTCCCCCAGACTCATATGGTGAAACTCTAATCCTCCATGGGATGGCATGGGGAGATGGGCCTTTGGGAGGTGATTAGGTCATGAGGGTGCATTATAAGGGCAGTCATGGGATTCGTGTCTTTATAAGGAAAGACACAAAAGAACTTTTCTTAAAATTGAGTGAAGGCCTTTAGCAAACCAGGGAGAGAGCTCTCACCAGGAACCAAATCAGTCCCGGAAATCCCATAAATGCTGTCCGAGTCACCCAGGCCATGGCAGTTTGTCATAGTAGCCCGAGCTAAGACAGAGGGAATGGAATTCATGGTGAATTTTTGAAGAATGAGATACTTGAGAGGAATAAAAAAATAATATTTAAATAAAAAAAATAATAAATAATAAAAAAGTGAGCCTCATTTGATTAGGAGAGACACTGAGTAAAAAATAGTCTAGGAAAAGTTTTAACTGCAGGACTTTTCAGAACCTTTAAAATGATTTTATATCTTTCAGTTACATCAACATCTGAGGAGGGGTGAGAGAAAGAAGTAGAGAATTGAGGCAACAGTTAAGGGTCATTAAAATTTGGGGGCTAGAGTACACTTTGAATGCGTTTCGTTGTTCAATAATCCAGATAATTGCATCAGGTTTCCTCTGTCTTTTCAACCTGCAATAAGTCTAATAACTGTTTATAGACTCCATTTCTATGGTACTTAATTAAGTGCTCTTAGGGCTAAACATCCCAGTGCACGTCACATTATGCCTTCAAACTTTCCCCTAACTGTACTTTCTGGGGCCAGAGACAATTAGACTACTGTGGAGTTAAATGCTGTAAATTACTGTGTTCCCCAAGCCACTTCCAGCTCCTGCAGTGAAGACTGGAGGTATTGTAACTGTACGTGAACTTGAACGAAGATGGAGGGGAAGGTCAAAGCAGAGCCTTCTTGAATGGAGCTGCAGATTCTTCCTCTGGCAAATAAGAGTAAAAGGAAATGTCACCCGCTTGTTGCTTTTTATGGTCATGAAGAAGGAAAAATCCCCAAAGCTTATGATTCCTTTGCTATGAGCTGACCAGCTGGCTTATTTCGGCTTCGGATAAGAAGCTGAGAGAGACATGGCTGTATTTTTTTCCCCCTGCTCAAAGCAAATAACTGTATTCTGGGATTGTAACTCAGCCCAATTTTTAAGAAAGCTGCTTCTTTGTAAAAACCTAAAAATCAGTGTAGGGCTTGTCTTTTAAGATGGCTTTAGGCCATATCAGCAGAAGCAACTCAATGTAAGCATAAGGTACTGATTCCTCCTTCGTAATACATATTTACTAAAATTGTTTGTTTTAAAAATTGGCATATATACACACAGAAAGTTTATTATACCCACTTGTTGACTCTTTTTTTTAGTAAATATTTTTATTGATTTCAGAGAGAGGGATAGAAACATCAATGATGAGAGAGAATCATTGATTGGCTGCCTCCTGCTTGCCCCTACTGGGGATCGAGCCTGCAACCTGGGCATGTGCCCTTGACCAGAATTGAACCGGGACCTTTCAGTCTACAGGCTGATGCTCTATCCACTGAGCCACACTGGCTAGGGCTTGACTCTTCAGTGTAACTTCTGGGCCTTATTCTCAAACGAAGCATTAGCTTAGCAGGAGTGAGGGATGGGACGGATGTGTTGGTTGTGTGTGCTGTGCCTGTGTCTCTGTTGATTATAGGTGGAAATCTAGAGAATGAACTAATAAGCACCCTTTGAGTCGGAGACAGGTCATAGACCTAAATGAGAACCAATTCTCTTTTTTCTCCTTTCTCTGGTGTCACTGAATGCCAGGCCCATACAGTGACCTTGTTCTCCCTTCCCCTCTTGCTCTGCTCTCCTGAGCACTCGTTCATCATCTGTCCCACTTCACTTGTTGAACTTCGTTGAATTGAAGCTCATTTGCTCCCTAAGGTCATCTCCCAGCTGATGTGCCAGCTGAGATCAAGGCATGGTGTTGAGGGGATTTCTCCTCGTCCAGGTTTTAGCACTCAGTCATACTCACCAAGTTTCAGACCCACGTACACATCAGGTTTCTCCCAAGAGCAGCATTTCTCTGTCCACCTTGCCCACCTCCTCCATAAAAGAGAGTTCCTGAGTGAACCAGCAGCTTCGGGCTTTCTCCAGCTCAGACCTCGTGCAGCCTACGTCCTCGCGGAATTGCTCTTTGAAGCATCATTTAACAAATATCTTCTGTTGATGTTTCTTCATTTTTACTCCACGAGCTCTCCTGAGATGCCTTGTCCACTTCTAGGCTTCCATGACATCGCGTGCTGTTGCGTCCCGAAATTACCCACCTCTCCTCCTGGGCACCTGTAGTTCATTGTCTTCTGCCCTTTCCCATTGAGGGTACCCACCTCAGACCCATACCTTCTGTTCTCTTCCCTGTTTCCAGCCTCGGGTAGGTGGAGAGGAGACTGTTCTCCAAGGAAAACTAGTGATATACAGAAGGGGTTGGATGAAAGTGGGGGAGGAGGGCAGTGGAGACATCAGGGTGGATGGAGCATGGCCTAATAGTTGGTGAGCCACGCTGACAGCTGGGGCAGGGTGTGGCCCTGAAGGAGGCTTGGATGGACTGCTGACACTTGAGGACAAGGGACAAAAGCCTATTAGCGCTTAAATGTTATGTGTTTAAAACAGTTTAACTGGTCTTGCTTGCTAACGTTATAAAAGAAGACATATGCTTAATGTAAAATCCTAGGTGCATAAAGATAGCATGACGTCCAAATGTATGTTCAAGATACATGTTTAGCCCTGGCTGGTGTGGCTAAGTTCATTGAGTGATGTTCCATGCAACGAAAGGTTGCTGGTTCGGTTCCCAGACATGGCATGTACCCAGGTTGTGGGTTCGATATCTGGTCTGGGTGTGTACAGGAGGCAACCGATCTGTGTTTCTCACGTCGATGTTTCTTCGCTCCCTTCCTCTCTAAAATCAGTAAAAACATCATTTAAAAAAGATACATTTTAATGTAATATAAACATGTATGTAATATTTCTAGTTAAAAAACTGAATTTAGTTTCAAAAATCTTACTGGATGATGTTGACTGAATTTAAATCTGCAGGAAAGTAGAATTTGTCTAAAAACTTATGTTTTAGGGACAAAATTAAATTTATACATGTAAACTAGAGCATCCTTTTCTTTTTTGCAGCAGTTTTATTGATAATGCATGTAACATATGGTTCGCCCAATTAAAATCTATAATTCAATGGGTTTTGGTAATCAAAACATTCTTAATTGAAAAACATTATTGAACAACTAGAGGCAGGTGAGACTGACTGATCTGAGTTAGATTCTTAGAGGTGCTTAAAACTTTTCCGTCACACGTATTCAGTTGGCCCCTTCTAAATTTTTTTTTGAAAATCAAAAGTCTAGAAAGGGAACTAGTTGCCTTAACTTAAACTTAAAGTAATCACCAGGAAATTTCATGACCCATTCAATCAGTTAGCTAAACTAACTTTAATCCATTGGAATAAATCTGCTATATTAATTTAAAATACAGCAGAGGAATAAGAACTTGAAAAAATGTAGCCAAAGAAACTGAACTTGAATATATTAACATTCTGGGAGAAAGGACCACATAGTTTAAAATACAAGAATAATAATGCTTGTTAAAAGTCTCATAGTACATACATAGGTTTATAAAGCCATTCTTTCTCTTTACCTCTCCATTCCTCATCGGTCTCCCGCGGTCAAAAGGAACCACATCATCATCATCCTCCTCACCATCATCCTACCCAGCCTAGAATGGATTACTCAACAGATGTGTTGAGGGGAAAAATTTGGTGAACCCTAGGAGACAGTTTGAGTTCACTAAGAACAAACCCAACAATCATATTTACTTTATTTTCTTTTTTGTTCTTTCTTGGTCTTTTTTGTTGATTTGATTCCTGGGTTGATGATGATTTTGATTACACCAAAGAGATAGTTACTTTTTATCTCTAAAGATTTGCCTGTTCTGGACATTTCATGTAAATGAAATTATATACTCTGTGGCCTTTTGGGTCTGGCTTTTTTCACTTGGCGTAATGTTTGCAAGGCTCACCCATGTTGCATTGTATCAGTACCTCATTTCTTTTTATTACCAAACTAGAGTCCCAATGCATGAAATTTGTGCAAGGGGCTTGGCCCTCGCAGCCGCAGTGGCTGCCTCAGCCCTTGCAGCCTTAGCTGTGTCCC
>PVJC01006156.1:27485-56198 GCA_004026665.1 Murina feae | reverse complement strand
CACACACACACACACACACACACACACAAAAGGCGCCTGGCAGACTGGGGCCATCATAGGACATCCACTGAGGGGTCCCAGAATGTCAGAGGGCACAGGCCGGGCTGAGGGACTCCCTCCACCCCGAGTGCACAAATTTTTGTGCACCGGGCCCCTAGTAAAGATATAATTAAAAATGTAGGGAAATAAACCCTACATTTATTAAGTTTTTTGTAGTGATATACATATAATAGTAGAAATATTAGGAGTATCCTAAATGTTTGCCAACAGGAAAATGATTAATAGTAAAGGCATGCGTATTTGTTGAAATATTATACAGTCATTTAAAATATAATTATGAAGTCTATATGGAAGCAAAGTAAGATGTTTATGACTTAATTTCATGGAAAAATCAGGAATGAAATTGTTATATATTTTGCCTACGTATAAGTGGCTAGTAAAAAGATATGTAAAAGGAATAGTGAAAATGAAGCTTTCTTAAGATAGTAGGATTTTGTATGTTTCCCTTTATTTTTCAAATTTTGTAAATTATCCGTTCATAATTAAAAAATCATTTTCCATTGACTTTGCAATAAAAAGTTAAATATATATATTATTGATATATAGATATCAAGTATTTGAGTCAAAATGATGAACAGAAAGCCCGATGTTGTGTTCTTTTTTAGGTCTTACCCAGTGTGGATATTGACAGCATTTCAAATGTCAGCATTGATGTCAGTCCATCTCTGCCTAGTCCCAAACAAGCATCTCCTCCTCCTCTGAGCGCCTGGATACAGGTATTGTTCAGAAATTTATTTCATAGTTTTAAGTAATGTCTCACTATAGATTTTAACTAATGTTATTCTCTGCAAAGTCTTTCATTATCATTCATTATAATAATTAAGGTTTTAAGGAGAAGATTCAGAATGAACCTGGATTTGCTTATGAACCTAAAAATTAAAATTTAAGTTTAAATTATAAACTTAAAGTTTATAATATTTATAAATATTTGAAAGTGAATTAAATTAAATTAATTTATAAATATTAAATTAAAATATAAATATTTTAAAATATTAAATTAAAATGAAATTAAAATATAAATATTTTAATCCTTACTGTAACATTTTGGTCACATAAATTGTAATACTCTCATATGTGAAGAATTTTTTCTCTTCAGAGGAGAATCTCGATTTAAATGGGAACTAAATATAGTTTTTCTGAATGTGAATTTTATAATGATGATTTGAGTTTACATTTATGGATGTTACTTTGTCATTGTACTATTGACATGATGCACAAATATGCATTTCTTCCAACTATTTATTTGCTACTGAGTAATGAAGTTATGACTCTACTATTACACATCAAAATAGCACCGTAATTTCCCCCACATTTCATATGTTGTAAGCAAATTTGGTCCTCAAATAAATACAGTCTTTTTTTTAAAAAATTTATCTTTATTGTTGAAAGTATTACAAATGCCCCCTTTTTTCTCTCTGTTGACCCTCCACTCCGTCCCCGGCCTTCACCATACTATTGTCTATGTCTGTGGGTTATGCCTCTATGCATTTAAGTTCTTTGATTAATCTCTCCCTCCTTCACCTCTTCCCTCTGAGATTTGTCAGTCTTTTCCGTGCTTCTATAAGGATACATTCTTAAGGAAAAGGAGAAAATCAACAAATTTTCATAATCAGAGATAGTAAAATAGAACTGAACCTAAATGTGTTTGTGTCTAATTTAATTTTTTTCATTAGTAATTTTTTTCCACCAGAAGTTTATTAAAACATATATGATTACAAATAATAATTTTCTGACTCTATCGTTCAGCTCTCAGGAGGCTATTTGTGGTTTTCTGTAACTAGATTACTTACAGTGAGGCCTACAGACTAAATTTGTAAAGTAACTATTTTATTTATTTTTCTAAATTTTTGATTTTTGTATGTGTACACTTACATATCTACATATACAAGCACTTTATCATAACTCTAGGAGAGAAATCACAATCATACCAACTTGACTATTGTTGATGGAATCCTTGACAGAAAAATGTATATTTAATTTTTTAGGACTATTGAAATGAGAACCTAATGGCTTTAAGACTGTCTTGGATTTTTATTTTTATTTTTTTGAGGAGTTGATTTTAAAAAAAATACAGTTTTATTGATATCAGAGAGGAAGGGAGAGGGAGAGAGAGAGATAGAAACATCAGTGATGAGAGAGAATCATTGATTACCTGCCTCCTACATGCTCCCTACTGGGGATCAAGCCTGAAACCTGGGCATGTGCCCTGACGGAGAATCTTAACCGTGACCTCCTGGTTCATAGGTTGATGCTCAACCACTGAGCCACACAGGACAGGTGGGACTGCTTGGATTTCATTTTCAAATGAAATAAATTCTGAATAGGATGTTAAAATTTAAAAAGTAGGGCTCTTTATTATAAGCTTATGCTATGGGTAGAAATATGATAAATAATGTATAAACTAAAAAGATGGTAAAGACAACAAAAACTTTCTGTAATACTTTCTTAGACTCCAGAATTAACGAAGGTAGATGAAGAGGTGAAGTTTCCAGGAACTAACTTTGATGAAGTAATTGATGTCGTACAGGTAACAAATCTTGGAACTGTTTTCTACCAGTATTTTTCCATATCAGACAAACGTGTATGTAAATAATGTGATCAAACTAATTGAAATGCCGTTGACTAATTTAGAAGTGTTGGTTAAGTTAATTCATCTGTATAAGTTCCCTGCCTATACTTGTCACTCAGCAATGTTGAACTGATAATCATTTTGTTTTTATTATTACCAGGAAGAGGAAAAATGTGATGAAATTCCAGAATATTCTGAACCAATTCTGGAGTTTAATAGAAGTGTTAAAGTTGCTTCTACAAAATATAATGGTCCTCCGTTTCCACCAGTTGCTTCTACTTTTCATCCCACTGCTGATATTCTGGATAAAGTAATTAAGAGGAAAGAAACCTTGGAAAGCAGTTTAATTCAGTGGTGAGTTTACAGAGGCTTTGGTGTTAACAGAATTGTAGTAGCAAATATAAGTGGAAAATACTGAGTTTTGGTTGAAAATCTTTCTGGTCTCCTTTCATGTATTAAATTTCTTTGCTACAATCATTGGAAACTATTTGATGTGATACTTAACGTGTAACTAATGGTCAGAGGTATTATTTCTGTCCTGGAATACTTGTACTTAGACTGTCTATATGGCAAAAGAGCTGCTGTTAAGTAAAAAGCCTTAAAAATGTACACGTTCTTCAATCCAGTGATTCACTCCCAGAAATTTATCCTGAGGAAATTACAGTTCTGCCACTAGGCCGTAGCTAGCTTAGCAGCTATAGTACTTATTACAGACAAGACACTGTTCTGTTTGTTACTTACATAAACTAATGAACTTGTTTTTATCCCTGTGAGAAACCTTAAGGAAGTTATGGGATAAGTGAAACTGAATATTAATACAGTATAAAGATTAGATTTAGGAAAATGTTTAGTCATGTTGAAATACGTTATTTATACACTGGTACATAAACTAAGCAGGATTCTAATCGTTTAACCATCTATAATAATAAAAGGGTAATACAATAATTAGACCATATGTCTTCCGGACATCATTCCAGATGTCCTTCCTGACGAAGCTGGGGCCAGAGGGAAGCCAGCCTGGGTCCCAGGTGCCTGTGGGTGGCTGGGTCCCAGGTGTTGGAGGGAAGCCGGTGCCGGCAGCCGGGGGAAGGAAGGCCTACTCTTGCACAAATTTTCATGCATCGGGCCTCTAGTAGTTTATAAGAACTCACTCCAAAATAAATGAGCATAGGGAAAAAATGGAAAATTATATTCCAAATTATTAACTGTGTTTATCCTTGAATCTGGGATTATGAGGGAGCTTTGCCTGTTTTAAAAATTTTTAGTATGTTTTCTGATTTTTCAACAGTGAACATCTATTACTTGTATAATAAATTTTCAAAATATTTTTATTGATTTCAGAGAGAGGAAGGGAGAAGATATAGATAGAAACATCAATGATGAGAGAGAATCATTAATCTGCCCCTTTCATGCCCCCTGCTGGCGATCGAGCCTGTAACCTGGGCATGTGCCCTTGACTGAAATCCAGCCTGGGACCCTTCAGTCTGCAGGCCAACACTATGCACTGAGCCAAACCAGCCAGGGCAAATAATATTTCTTAATTGTTTATTAGCTGTTCTCATTTACAGAGGCAGTCTCCTGTTTCATTGCATTTTCCCCCCTTTCTCCTTGCTAACAATGACTTTGGAAATAAAATTTTTTTAAAGAGGAAAACCACTTATCTATATTGCAGTCTATATAATTATTCCTTGAAGAGAGGGTAGCTGGACTTCTTTTCCAGCTCTGCTCTTATGTGGTTTTATATGTATGCTTTCAGAGTAGAGAACCCAACATTTTAGGTGCATGATATGCTAGGTATAGTTGACCTATGAGGTCTATTAAACTCTTCTTTACACTAATCTGAAAGATTTTAATTTGGTGTAATGAATTATCTCCCACATGGAGATCTATTTCATGTGATTTATTTTGCTAGGGTATACGTTTGATTGTTTCTTCTTCCAGATTCAGCTTTTAGAATGACTGCTTTCACATGTAAATGTTTGTGCTTATGGTTAGAGGTTATTTTTAAGCGTAGCATTTCTAATATTTTCTACATTTCAGTTAAATTTAGGAATCTTTAACTTTTATTCCCTAGGGTAGAACAAGAAATAATGTCAAGAATTATCTCTGGGCTCTTTCCAATCCAACAACAGGCCATAGCTAATGTCAGTGTTTCAGCCAGCGAGGCAAGTGAACCGTTGAGTTCTGACATTGGTAAGTGAAGTGGAATCTCTTTAATTACTTCGTTATTAAAAGACAAAACTTTCAGGCCATTGTGGATTTATATATTCTAGAAGTCAGGTATTCTTTGCCTGACAAAAGATAAGCTCTTTCTATATCAGTTCCCAGATCTTCTTTGTAGTGGAGTTTAGCTCTCCCTCACCTCCTCATTTCATACTGCAGCATTCAGATAATTCTAACATCCTCTGTTCCTCCCCCCCCCCCCAAATCTCTGTTATTTCCAAAGTGTTACACGTAGCACTTTGTGTATATCTTTGATATAGTAACTTTCACATTGTAATGTGATTGGTTTACATATCTGTCTCACTCACTAGACTATAAATTACTCAGGATTAAGGATGTTTCTCCTTTAGTGCTTAGCCCTTGACCAACATTTAAGAGTTTAAGTGAACATTGAATGAATAAAGGAGCCTCTTTCTCTGTGGGACCCACATCATTCATAGGGTTATTTTTAAGGGTAGTATTCTTCCTTCCTTTTCTTCCTTCTCTTTCTTCTCTTCTCTTCTCCCCTTTTCTTCCTCTTCCTCTTTTCTTCCCCTCTTTCTGCAACAGCTTTTTTGAGGTATAGCTTATTTGCCATTTCTAAACTCACCAATTCTAAGTGTTCAGTTTGATGAGTTTTAATAAACACAGCTGTATATTAGCCGCAGGGTCATGATACTGAAAAACATTTCCATCATCCTGAAAAGTTCCCTCACACCACTCTGCAGTCAATTCCTAACCTCCTCCCATGCCTGCCAGGCCCTACCAACCACTGGTCTTCATTCTCTCCTTATGTTTTTGCTTCTTCTGTAATTTTATATATACACGATCATACAGTGCATAATCTGTTGTGTTTGTCTTATTTATCATAATGCTTTGACAGTCATAATAATATTTCACTGTATGTATGTAACAATTTGTAATCCATTTACCAGTTGATAGACATTTGTAGTCCTTTAGTTTTTGGGTATTATAAATCTGTGATATGAATATTTGCAAACAGATTTTTTAGACACATTTTTTAATTTCTCTTGATCATGTGGTAAGTAATGTTTAACTTTACCAGAGACTGCTAAATGTTTCCAAAGTGGCTATTTTATTTTGCGTTCCAATCAGCAGTGCATGAGACTTCCAGTTGCTCCACGGTGCCAATGTTTGGCATTGTCAGTGTTTTAAATTATTCTAGTATTCTGTAGACATGCAGAGATATCTCCTTCAGGTTTTTATTTGCATTTCCCTAGTGGTTAATGATTATGTACAATTTTTCATATACTTATTCATCATCTGTATATTTACTTTGGTAAAGTATTTTTTTAAAATATTTTGCCCATTTTTAAAATGGGGTTTGTGTCTTCCTGTTACTAAGTTGTAAAAGTTCTTTATTTATTCTGGATACAAGTTCCTTCTTGGATACATGTTTTGCAAACATGTTCTCCTGGTTTGTATGTTGCCTTTTTGTTTTCTTAACATTATCTTTATAAGACCAAAAGAATAATTTTGATAAAGTTTAATTTAACGGTTTTTCTTATATAACTTGTGGTGGTTTTTGTTTGTTTTGTGTGTGTACTATTTAAGAAATCTTTGCCTAACTTAATATCTTTAAGATTTTAGAAGACACATGGGTCTCTGGTACATTTGAATTAATTTTTGTATATGGTCTGAAGTAAGGATCAAGACATATTTTTGGCATATGGATATCCAGTTGTTCTAGCATAAAAGATTATTCTTTCCCCCATTGAATTGCCTTGACACTTTTGCTGGGAATCAACTGGATATTCACATGTAGGTCTGTTTTGGGGCTTCCTATCCTATCCCATGCTCTTATCCCCCTGTTGTCTGTGTCCATTGGTTTGGCTTATATGTATGCATACAAGTCCTTTGGTTGATCTCTCCCTCTTACCTCCACCCTCCCCTACTTTCCCTCTGGGGCATACAATTTATTGTTGCATTTTTGGTTCATTCTTCCTATTTAGTGTTACTCAAATACTCCCTACACTACTATTACCCCAGATTCTTTCATCATCTCATATTTTGAAGGAAAGTAAAAAATGACCAACAGTGTTTTGAAGAAATTAATGTTTTTCTGTATTTTTTGGTGGTTTTTTAAAAATATTTTTTTATTGTTTTCAGAGAAGAAGGGAGAGGGAGGGTGGGAGAGAATCATTGATCAGCTGCCTTCTGCATGCCCCACACTGAGGATTGAGCCCACAACCTGAGCATATGCCTTGACTGGGAATCGAATTGTGACCTCCTAGTTCCTAGGTCGGTGCTCAACCAGTGAGCCACCCCAACCTGGCAGAAATCGATGTTTTTTTGTATGAAAATGTTAAAATTTTCAAATTAGATATTTATATCCTGTTCTCTGCAAAAGCTTGTGCATTTGCTTTTGTTTTGCCTGTTTGGGTGGTGCTTTTGTGCTTTCTGGCAGAGGTGTTCTGATTTTGGTCATGCCCAAATAATCAATTATGGGAATGAAAAAGGAGACATGTCAACATATAATTACTTACCCTTCAACAAGACACCTATACCCAGGGATTTCTGCCATAGGTGTACTAATTAATAGAGTGCTCTTTTGAGAGGTCACGTCTTCATCAAGTCATATAGATCATTGTTCGCTTGTTTTCCACACAAAGCTCTAGAAATAGAGCCACTTTAAGTCTAGTAAAGTCTATTGTTAAAATTTCACTGAATTTTCTGCACATTCGTACAAGTTAAAAGTACAACATATTTGGAAAATTAATACACCTGTGGAGCTTTTGATATAAACTGTAAATGTTAGTATTGAACTAGAAGGAAGACAGGTTTGTCTTTATGTTTATAAAGCAGCTGCCATGTCGCTGAGGTTCCCCCACAGTCATTGTGTCCATGTGTTTGGCCAGGATCTGTCACAGGGTTTCCTTGGAGATATGGATTGTTTTCAGATAGAACACTTAAAGTGGCTGTAAATCCTTTTTACCGCTAAGTTCTATGGTAGGGAAAAGGCCATGTAAGTGAATTTTCATCTGTATATTTTCCTTCCCTTTTTTGTTTGCTTAGAGAGAATGTGCGTTACTAAGTTATCTTATTCTTCTTCATAATAAGATTTTCTATTTTCATTTTTACTTCTCCTCTCATCCCCTTGTACACATATGTTTGCATCTCTAAAATTTTAAGAATTAAGGTTTGGATTGCAAGCACATTTCTTGCCCACTTATTCTGAAATTCTTTCCCTTTGTAGTGGAAGGAACAAGCGGTGGCGTCCTCCAGCTTTTTGTCGATGCTGGGGTTCCTGTGAGTTCAGATATGGTTAGTCGTTTTGTGAATGAAGCTCTTGCTGAGACCATTGCTGTCATGCTGGGTGACAGAGAAGCAAAGAAGCAAGATCTTGTCGCTCCAGGTGTTGCTGGGGATGTTTCAACAAGTGAAACATGCCTGCCGGTAGGTGTGACTCTCCTTTCATAACTTGGGTTCCTGGGGAATTTTTGATACATTTATTAAAGAAAAGTAAAATGGACAAATTTTTGTTTTTAAATTTATCTTTATTGTTGAAAATATTACAGATGTTTTCTCATTTCCCCCATTGACCACTTCTACTCTGCTCCCATCCCCTCCCCAGGCCTTCACTGAATATAAGCAAATTTTAAACTGGGTATCCTAAAATCATAGTTTGTGGTGGAGATTAATTGATTGTTGCTATGATTACAATAACATTTCCCCAGCATTTTACTTTAAAACCTCTTAAATTCACAGAAAAATTAAACATATGAGACAATGAACATATATCTATCTGTTGTTCTATTTCTTTAAAAATCATTTCAAAGTTGCAGATACCATGACACTTGTAAAAGCATCAGCAGTATCTTCTAAGAACAAGGCACTTTCTTACATAACCAAGATACTATTGTTACTGAGCTAACGGGGTTTGTTTTTCTGCCCACATCAAGGCCCAATTAAAGGCAAACAGGAGTTAGCAGCCAAATAAAGGTTTATATTTAAGGAAATGGTGCCATGCCCAGAGTCCCAGGTGGAGCTCATGCTCTAAGACCTAGCTCCCCCATGGCTTCTAGGGGATGAATTATAAAGGGGAACTAAGAGGTTAGGGTCTTGATCTCTATGGATTGGTCAGCACTGGGGCTAGTTGATTATTGCATCTGGTCCTGATGTCAGCCATGGTGTTACTCTGTCTAATTTTGCAAGGATGTGGTCAGTAGGTTGTTGTGGAGCTGAAACAACTGAAGCCTAGATGTTATCTGTAGTTTCAAACTCTCTCTGTGGTCAACAGATTTGAGGCTTTGTTCGTAAGATTATTTGATGCCACTGACCACCAGGACATCATTATACTGAGGGCTTGATGATAAGGGAGTGGAGGTGCAAGGGAAGGAGAGGCAGGTGAGTTAGGATACTCTTAGGCTGGACAAGGTCAGTTTGAATCAAAAAGGAAGAAGGTGAAAAGGTCATATTAAAGAAATGAAGTTTCTGCTAGGTTACAGCATTATCAGACCCTCACAATTTGACATTGATATGTTAATACTATGTAACATTGTCATGCATGTGGACATATCCAGGCAAGTTACACACAAAAAAGATATACAGATGGTTCCTATACATATAAAAAGATGGCCAGTCTCACTGATAATAAAAAAAAGTCACTGAAATTTTATTTTTACTAAATAGTAACACTGCAAGTTTGATAATGCCATTGTTTAGCAGTTGATAATGCCATATGTTTGCATCTCTAAAATTTTAAGAATTAAAATGGGGGGAAATGGGAATTCTCCATAGTGTTAGAGTAAAATAACAACCCTGTAGAGACAAATTTGGCAAGATGTATTCAAATTAAAAATGCAATTAGCCCTTTAACTGTTCAGTCTCACTACTGGAAATTTAATAATCTATGCATATGAAATGCCTTAAGACAAGATTATATTTAGTAACTCGGGGGAAGGGAACTAGATAGAGCATGGCTAAGAAAGGAGACCTAATTTTCACTATCATCCTTTTGCACCTTTTGAATTTTGAAACATTTGAATGATTGATTATCTACTTAAATTGATCAATCTCCGTATTGTCTTTATTTGATCTCCCCTACTTTTTATCCTTCCATTGCTTTTAAAAAAATATTTATTGTTGAAAGTATTACGTATGTTCTCTTCCCCCCACCATGACTCCTTCTAGCACGCCCCCACCCCCCACCCCAGGCCCTCACCACCCCATTGTCTGTGTCCATGGGTTATGCCTGTATGCATACAAGTTCTTTGGTTGATCTCTTCCCACCCACCCACTCTCCCTGCTCCTTCCTCTGAGATTCCAGTCTGTTCCATGTGTCCATATCTCTGGATCTATTTTGTTCATCAGTTTATTTTGTTCATTAGATTCCACATAATGAGTGAGGTCATGTGATACTTAGTCTTTCTCTGACTGGCTTATTTCGATTAGCATAATACTCTTCAGGTCCCTCCATGCTGTCTCAAAGGGTAAGAGATCCCTCTTTTTTTTTTTTACTGCTGCATAGTATTCCATGGTGAAAATGTATTTCCATTGCCTTTTATACGCTGTTTTCTTTTGTGCTAAAAGCCTGATTTTTGATGTCTTGTTAGTTAAAATTCTTTCTATCCATGGTCTACCCGGGTTGTATTTGGGTTTGATATGCAGTTGTGTTTGTTTAATCTTCTCCATATTAGAAGAGGCAGCCTCGATTTCTTTGGGGTCTATATCAGAGGGAGGGAGAACTATTTTAGTTGCCTGCTGTTATCTACAGGCTGGTCTTAAAACTAAATAGCTTAGATGTTCTAGAGCCAGGGTATTTAGGGTTATCTCCTCCTTACCCCCCCCCCCCCCCCCCGGCCCCAATCCATTTAAAATCTATGTAATCTCTGAATAAGCTCATTTTATTGTTTTAAATTACCTTTGCTTGGGTGATTATAAGCATCATTTATCTTATTTTGTTAATTTATTTTAGGCAAGAGTGTGTACCCCAGTGGCTACCCCACAGCCAACTCCTCCTCACTCACCTTCACCTCCTAAGGAGCATGTGTTGGTGAAAACTCCAGATTCTTCTCCCTGTGATTCAGATCATGATACAGCTTTTCCTGTGAAAGAAATATTTGCCAAAAAAGGTACACACCTTATTTCTATAATTCAGTTTTAACTTTAGCAACTATGAAATAAAGTTCCATGGTTTGTTTGTTTCATAGATTAGTATACAGATGTGTGTTGTTTACTAGGTTTTAGTAAACCATTATTCCTTGCATGTAAACTAATAAATTGGTTGCCACTTTTAAAAATATATAATCTAATAGACACACCTCTATAAGTTCATGGTAGTGTTAAAAGTGATGTTTTTTTAAGGTTAGTTTCTTATACTTTACTAAATTAATTTGGGAAGTTTTCCATTAGTAGCTATTGTCATATTAATGGGATTTCTGAAACAATATATCTTGCCTCACTATGGAGTTATTTCATCTTTTATCTTTTTTTTCTTTTTTAAAAAAATCGTCAGGAAATGACATGCCTGCTGCCACACTTGTTAATACTCCAACAGTTACCCCTGCTACTACACCTCCTCCTGCAGCTACTCTTACCCCAACTTTGTCAGAGATTTCCATTGATAAATTGAAGATACCAAGCCCAGAGCTTCCCAAGCCATGGGGTGATGGCGACCTGCCATTGGAAGAAGAGAATCCTAACTCTCCTCACGAAGAACTTCACCCGAGAGCTATGTAAGGATAACACATTCACTTCTAGTAACTGTACTTTTCCTCTTTAGTTGAATTATGTGACCCATTGAAAACATGAGAAATGATAAATGAAGTTTTATAAATCACAAGCTACTTTATACTTTAACTAGAAGCCCGATGCACGAAATTTGTGCAAGGGGCTTGGCCCTCACAGCCCCAGCTTTGTCCGGAAAGTCTTTCAGCAGTCCAATTTAATTAGCATATTATGCTTTTATTATTGTAGATAGAAAGAAATGTCATAAATTTTAAGTTCTAAAAATTTTTACCGAATTCATACCTTCTGTTCTTTTTCTTTTTTTTTTTTTAACCATTTTTTGGAGACACTGAAATAAAGATTTCTATCATATTGTTAATAAAATAGAAAACTATTTTTTCCCCAGTATGAATATTTACTAGGCTAAGTTGACTTGACAGTACAAAATATCCTCATGTAGATTTATTTTGTGGATGGTAGAACTTTCAAGATGGTCTATGGTTAGGGCATGAAACAATCTTGGAAAAATAAATCTTGTTAATTAATTATAATAGTGCAGATTATAGAAATATGTTGCTAAAGAAGACATAGTCTTTGAATTGATTTTGAATATCAAAATTAATATAGGTCTTCAGTGACCTAATAGGTTCAAACTATGTCTTTTTCTTCTTAGTGTAATGTCTGTGGCCAAAGATGAGGAACCTCTGAGTGTGGATTTCCCTGCTCAACCTGTTCCTCCAAAGCCAGTTCCTGTGATGCCACTTCCTGTTGACACCAAGGTCCCATCCCCCGTACAAATGGCAAGTTCTGATTCCTCAACAATGGAGAGCACCTTGAGCACTGAACCTGAAAGACACATCTCTGAAGGAGAGCTTCTATATAACTATGGTCAAAGAGCAGCTCCCAAGAGTACGTTAACTTGTATAAATTGATTTCACTGGTTAGATTATGGTAATTCCTAACAAATATTTGGATGTTGATAATTCCTAAGTAATATTTTCTCTAATTAAAGTGTTTTTACTTAACTTTCAAGATTTGAGTTAAAAGAATATGGACTCTGCAAGTGAACAATTCTGGGCCTTAACCTTAGAAAGTAAATCTTCCTCATAAATCCAGAATTAGTATCACTCTTTTTTTTTAAGTAAACCTTTATTGTTCAGATTATTACAGTTGTTCCTCTTTTGCCCCCCATAGCTCCCCTCAACCGGTTTCCATCTCATCCCAAACTCTTCCCCCTGCCCCCACTGTCATCGTTCATAGGTGTACAATTTTTGTCCAGTCTCTTCCCGCACCCTCCACATCACCTTCCCCCCAAGAATTGTCAGTCTACTCCCTTTCTATCCCCCTGATTCTATTATATTCACCAATTTATTCTGTTTATTATATTTTTTATTCACTTGATTTTTAGATTCACTTGTTGATAGATATGTATTTGTTTTCACTTTGTTCATAATTTTTTAAAAATATATTTCATTGGTTTTTTTATAGAGAGAAAGGGAGAGGGATAGAGAGTTAGAAACATTGATGAGAAACACTTATCAGCTGCCTCTTGCACACCCCCCACTGGGGACACATTGGTGCCCACAACCAAGGTATATGCCCTTGACCGGAATCGAACCTGGGACCCTTGAGTCCGTAGGCTGATGTTCTATCCATTGAGCCAAACCGGTTAGGGCCATAATTTTTATCTTTACCTTTTTCTTCTTTTTCCTCTTCTTAAAGAATACTCTTCATCCTTCCATATAATACTGGTTTGGTGGTGATGAACTCCGTTAGCTTGTTCTTATTTGTGAAGCTCTTTATCTGACCTTCAACTCTAAACGATAGTTTTGCTAGGTAGAGTAATCTTGGTTTTAGGTTCTTGCTATTCATCACTTTGAATATTTCTTGCCAGTCCCTTCTGGCCTGCGTAGTTTCTGTTGAGAAATCAGCTGACAGTCCTATGGGTACTCCCTTGTAGGTAACTAACTGTTTTTCTCTTGCTGCTTTTAAGATTCTCTCTTTGTCTTTTGCCCTTGGCATTTTAATTATGATGTGTCTTGGTGTGGTCCTCTTTGGATTCCTCTTATTTGGGTCTCTCTGTGCTTCTGTGCTTCTTGGACTTGTAAGTCTCTTTCTTTCACCAGGTGGGGGAAATTTTCTGTCATTCTTTCTTTTTTTTTTTTTTTAATATATTTTATTGATTTTTTACAGAGAGGAAGGGAGAGGGACAGAGAATTAGAAACATCGATGGGAGAGAAACATCGATCAGCTGCCTCCTGCACACCCCCTACTGGGGATGTGCCCGCAACCCAGTTTCATGCCCTTGACCGGAATCGAACCTGGAACCCTTCAGTCCACAGGCCGACCCTCTATCCACTGAGCCAGATGGGTCAGGGCTGTCATTATTTCTTCAAGTAGGTTTTTAATATCTTGCCCTCTCTCTTCTTTTGACACTCACATAATTCAGATGTTGGTATGCTTGAAATTGTCCCAGAAGCTCCTTACACTGTCTTCATATTTTTGGATCCTTTTTTTTTTTTTTTTGCTTTTCTAATTGGGTGTTTTTTGCTTCTTTATATTTTAAATCTTTGACTTGATTCTTGGGATCCTATAGTCTGCTGTTGGATCTCTGTATATTATTCTTTAAGTCAGTGTATGCTTAATTTCTAATTGGTCCTTTTTCATATTGAGGGTCTCACTAAATTTCTCGCAGATTTCTAGAAGATTCTTGAGTAGTCTTATAACTGTGGTTTTGAACTCTATATCCAGTCATTTGCTTTCCTCCATTTCTTTCATTTGTGACATATTTCTTTGTCTCTGCATTTTGGCTGCTTCCCTGTGTTGATAGAGTGGCTTTGTGTGCTAGGTGTCCTATTGGGCCCAGTGGCTCAGCCTCTCTAATGACCTGAGTTGGACACTCTTGGTGTATCCCTTTTCAGGCTGTGTGCACAGTCTTGTAGTTAAGCCTTGATTGCTGTTGTATCACTGGGAGGAATTGACCTCTAGGCCAATTGGCTGTGAGGACCAGTTGTGTCTACAGTGGGAGAACTGCTGTGCTGAAGATACCCTTATGGAGTAGTACTTGCTTCAGTGGGGCTTTGACGCTCACTGAGTCTGCCCCCTGAGTAGAGTTGTAATCTGGTTGGTCTCACTCTGACCACTGGGTGCACTGGCTCTTGGATCTCCAAGGAAATGTAAGGTCAGCCACTGTCTAAGGCCACCCAGCAGGAACTACAGAGACATCTGCAAATTCCTTCTCTTTGGGGTTTGGAGGTGCCCAGATGAGGCCCAGCTGTGAAGCAATGCAGGCTGCTGTTGAGCCTTGGGCCTTCTTTTGGAAGCTCTGGGGCTCTCTGACCCAGCTGCAATTTTTTTAGATTGCAAAAGGCCAGGCTATTCATATGCAAAAGCCTCTGCACACAGCTTGGGTGGGGTTGTAAATTGGGTGGGGCGGGGTTTCAGGGAATCACCAGGGTGGTGCAAACAGCAATGGCTGCCCATCAGCCCTTCCCTGGAGAGGTCCCCGGGTGTCTGTCCCACAGCACCATGCAGGAACAATGAACGCTGCGAGCATTTCTGAGAGAAAGCTGCCCTCGTGTTCTGCCTGATGCCAGACAGTCCAGTTTCTCCCCATATGGGTCTGGGTCCCCAGAGTCTTGCCTGGAGCTAGAGTTCAGAGCAGTCAGGAGCTTGTATCACCCTCCCAATTGAAAAAGAAAACATCATACCCAGCTGCCAGCCCATGTCCGCACACACATCCGCACACACCTTCTCCCAGTGTGGGTGCGTTTTTCTCTTTTCTTCTAGTTGTAAAACTTCCACTCACCCAGCCTTCCCATGGCTCTGGACGATATCCGTTTTGCCTTTTGGTTGTAATTTTGATGTGGTTGTGCGAGGCAGCAAGTGCAGATTTTTACCTAAGCCACCATCTTATTTCCTCCCAATATCACTCTTAATAGTTTGGAGCCTTCCCTTCCAGTCTTTCATTTTCTATGCATATACAGAAACAAAATATAAAGTATCCCCCCAAAAATGCATATACACACTTTTGATAATTATAAAGACAATGTTTGTTAAAATACATTTCTTTGTCAAAATTGAGCTATCAGCTGTTAAAGTAGTATATATTTTTGGGGGGACACCCTGTATATTTGTATGTGTATGTGTTTTTACCTTTAAAAATAAGATATACTAGCCCTAACTGGTTTGGCTCAGTGAATAGAGCGTTTACCTGTGGACTGAGGGGTCCCAGGTTTGATTTTGGTCAAGGGCACATGCCTGGGTTGCAGGCTTGATCCCTAGTGGGCGTGCAGGAATGCGGGAAGTAGTTGATCACTGATTCTCTTTCATCGTTGTTTCTATCTCTCCCTCTCTGAAATCTATTAAAATATGTTTTAAAAATAAGATATAGTATAGATATTATTTTGAAACTGAATATTTTAACATAATAACATATTGTATACATCTTTTTATATCAATATATAGAGTTCTACTTTTTTTTTTAAATCCTCACCTGAGGATTTTTTCCATTCATTTGTAGAGAGAGTGGGAGGGAGGGAGGAGGAAGAGAGAGAGAGAGAGAGAGAGAGAGAGAAACATTGATATGAGAGAGACACATCAATTGGTTGACTCTTTAATGTACCCCAAATGGGGAACCTGCAATCGAGGTACATGCGCTTGACCAGGCATCAAATCCAAGACTCTTTGGTCTGCAGGCTGATGATCTGTGTGCCTAGGTTTCTCTCTCTATTTCTTCTTCTCATTATAGCAGTTCCTTTAGCCTTTCTTGTAATGCTGGCCTGGTGGTGACATACTCCTTTAACCTTTTTTTGTCTGGGAAGCTCTTTATTTGACTCTCTATTTTTTGAATGGTAGCCTTGCTGGATATAGTAACCTTATTAATCTTGGTTTCAGATCTTTGCTTTCCATTACCTTGAGTACTTCATGTCATTCCCTCTGGCCTATAGAGTTACTGATGAGAAATCAGGTGTCCTTGTGGGAGCTTCTTTGTAGGTAACAGTTTGCTTTTCTCTTGTTTCCTTTATGATTCACTCTTTGTCCTTAATTTTTGGGATTTTAATTATGGTATGTCTGGACGTGGGCCTGTTTGGGTTCTTCTTGCTTGGGGATCTCTGTTCCTCCTGAACTTGTGTGACTTTTTCCTTTACCATGTTAGGGAAGTTTTCTGCCATTATTTCTTCCAACACGTTCCTTATCCCTTTCACCCTTTCTGCCTCTTCTTGCACACCTGCTATTTGAATAGTGTTACGTTTCACATTGTCCCACAGCTTCCTTAAGCTGTCTTCCTGTTTTTTAATTGTTTTTTCTTTTTGGTTCTCTGATTGAATGATTTTTTTCAACCCTGTCTTATAATTTACTGATTCGATCCCCAGCTTCCACAAATTTGTATTCCTTCCAATGTGTTCTTTATCTGTGCTATGCTATTCTTTATTTCTGTTTTCATAGTTACTATATCTTTTCTGCTGTTGAGCATCTTCACCATCATTATTCTGAATTCTATATCAGATAAATTTCTCACCTTCATTTCATTTATCTCTTCTTCTGGAGAATTCCCTTGTTCTTTCATTTGTGGTTTGTTTCTTTGTCTCCTCATTTTGGCTGCCTGTTTGGGTTTGTGTGACTCTGTATTAGGTAGATCTTCCACCCTCTCAATCTTTAATGCAGGACAGTATCAAACGCTGTTTCTGACTAATTCGATCCTTGATGATCTAACCACTGAGAAAACCAGCCAAGGCCTTATTTTTTTTCTTTTTAATGGCTGTGTAGTTTATTAAAACAGTGCCATAGTGGTAAATTTTTTGATTGTTTTGTGTTTCTGTACTGTACTTAATTCTCCAGTGATCATCCTTGCACTTACCTGAAAACTTTCTTAGAACACATGCCTAGAAGTGGACTTACTGAGTCAAAATATACATGGTAAAGTAGTGATACATTGCCAACATGTTTTGCAGAAAGGTTCATCAGTTTTTAATTTTAACCAGGTTTTAATTACATCAATAGTGTATAAAAGTGCCTCTTTCTCAGTTTAATAGTTACAGTTGATATTTATAGTTCTTTTTAAATTTCTGACAAGTTGGTAGGTGAAACAAAAATTCAGCTTTGTTATACAATGTACTTTTTTAAAAAAAGAGGTGAGATTAATTTGTGATTTATCACTTATGAACTTTGCCAGTATTTTCTTTGTGTAAGTTTAAATATAATATTCTATAGCTTTATGGTCAGATTATTTACTTAGAGTTATGTTTCTTCTTTTTTCTAAACTTTTACATTTTAATTTCTAGTTTTAGGAGACATAGGACTATATCTGACAAACCTAAGTGATAGCTTATCCAGCACTCTACATGATGCCCATGATATGGTAAGAAATGACTGACTCATATTGACTTCTGACATCTGATATGAAGATGAGCTTACTACTACTGATCAGGCTTTTATCTCAAATATTTGCATCATAAACATAAAATTTAATACAAGTGCCCATGAAGGAGTTTGCTTTCTTGTATATCTCAGTGTTATAATTGTGAGAATGAGAAGAAAATTATTAAGTTCTTTGACTCTAGTAGTTGAAAAATACACAGTTAATGTAATTAGGTAATGAAAACCTAGCTCTGCAAATTGTTACCTGAGTTTGTCACCTTTACAATACTTCAGGCAGGACCTTAGCAGCTTAAACCGCTGTCTTGTAATGCATTTGTTATTTTTTTCCTAACCATGATTATAATTCTTTGTGCTAAAAATAATTGACTTCAATATATTTTGTAAAATAAACTAAGACCCAAGGACACTAGCCCTTCCTAGTTACCCTCTAGCTCTATAAAAAAGAAAAGAAGATGGCATTTAAAATTTTTATTGACATAATTTATAAAGTAATATGGAGGGAAGTCTTACATGAGATATCTTTATTTTCAGAAAAGCATTATACTCACATTTGGCCTACTTAATGTGTCACTATCTCATCTTTTTTGTTGTTGTTTATCCTCCTCTGAGGATATTTTTCCATTGATTTTTAGGAAGAGTAGGAGAGAGAGGGAAAGAGAGAGAAACATCCATTGGTTGCCTCTTGCATAAGCCCTGACCAGGGCCCAGGCCGGGGAGGAGTCTGCAGCCAAGGTACGTGTCCTTGATTGGAAATGAACCCAGGACCACAGGCTCTGTCCACTTAGCCCAACTGGTTAGGGCTCACTGTGTCATTTTTATACATTCATAGAACTTGATCATAGTGCCATAGTCTACTTAAGTTTGTTCTAAGTAAATAACTAAACTAAACCAGGACTAAATGATAACATCTTTCTTTTTCTATATTTGAAACTAACTTCTAATTTTGATATTTTTACTAAGCCTTAATCAGATATACTTCAAATTCAGAATACAGTCAAACGCAGAAGCACAATCTTGAAGAACTGGAAATAACTCATGTGCCAATAGACATTTGTCTGTATATAGCTGGGGAATAAGGACTTGTAATTCAGAGTTAATAAACTTTATTTCATGAGAAATAAAATACCCAAGTGAAAAACCACTAATGGAATTAAATGTCATGTTAATGCTTGCATTTGCAAGGGAATCCAGTTCCTTTGACTCCTAGGTCCACGTTTCTGGGCCCGTTCTGTTCTGAGGCACCATGAAGCCTAAGCGGGGTGCTCCAGGGAGGGCTTCCCGTTACCTGCTCCCGAGCCAAGTGGCAGAGACCAGCGCAAAGGCAAAGGCAAAGGCAGAGCCGGAGGTCTTAGAGGGGCCTTCACCTATGTCTGCAGCTCATTCTTGCTTGGGGTCCAGGTGACAGCAGAACTACAGAGCGTTGCCTCATCGCCACGCGTGCCGTTGCTTTGTGTGCTGCACAAACATGCAGTAGGAAACTGTCTGAGCCAAAATAGAAAACATTTGTGAGTCATTGTAACTCAATCACATGACAGAGGATATACTTTTCATAAGTTCTTATAATAAATCTTCAGTTTAAATGTAGGCAAATTACTGAATATCATTATTTATATTTGAGTCAAATATAGAGGGTTTTTAGTGTAGTCAAATGGGGATGCGAACTAAATGAAAATAAAAAGTCCATCTTTTTTCCATAAAGTACTAAATGACCATTCTCATGGTACTAAGTTCTGTTAATCATAAACAGAGAAAAATGCAGTTGTTTGATAAAATTTTTTGTTGTGTTAATTGTCTCTGTATTTCATTTAGGAATATGATCCTCCCAGTGAAGTACAAGCGATTAGAATGCCCCATAAAAAATGTCATGGAGATGCAGTTTTTTCTCTTCTTGCTAAACAAAACCAGGAATCAGTAGTTCCACAGCAAGGTGTCTGTCATTCAGAGGTACTTTTTAACCTTCATAGTGTTTTTTTCTTTTTGGTTAGATCCACATACAGGAAAAAATAACGAAATATTCCTGTTTTCAGTTAACGCATGCTAATACTTCAGCTTCCTCAGGGATCATCCTTGTAGTAACTTTAACCTGAAACAGAGTTATCCAGTTTTATACCACAGGAATTTGGGTCCTCTGTTCCACCCTCTTGTTTTATAGCTGAAAAAACTGAAGCTCTTTCCACAACCATTTACTGAGTATCTACTATGTGCCAGCCACAACCTTGGAAAAGAAAAAAAGATGACATAGGACTCCTACCTATAAGTAGCTGCTAGTCACATAGAAGACAGTTAAATAGTTACTGTACAGTGCAATAACTGGTCATGAAGCTGAATTTGCAACATGAGTTCAGAGGAGGGAAACTGTTTAAAGTTTGATGACCCTTTATACAAGATATGCTATGGATGGAGTTTTTTAAAGACCCAATTGGATTTTTCTAGACAGCGGTGAAGGGGAAGGACATTTTGAAGCCAAAATAGCATGTGTTAAGGGATAAGAGCCAAGAAAGATTAGGGCATGTTTAGAAAGTGTTGAAAATCTCTGTGTGGCTAGAGTTGTAGGTAGGGAGGTCAGTCTGCAGAAATAGGTTGAACCAGATCTTCATAAAGAACCTTTTAGGCCATGGGAAGGTTTGGGCACTGTGAAGCCCATTAAGATATTTTGGGCAAGGGGGTCAACAAGCTAAGATATTTAGGAAGGAATATGGAGGTTTTGTAAGATAGGCCTGGAGTTGGGAGAGAGGAGGGTGAAGGAACAAATGCCCATGGGTTCCTGGTCAGATGCACCTGTAACTGCACCCTAGCTGGGCCTTCAGGCTTCCTCATGTCACTCTGGGCTGCTAGTGTCTCAGCCTGGGTTGTGGCCAAGATCGTTGGGTGGAAGGGGCAAGCAGTGGCGATCTCAGGTTGATGAGGCAAAGAAGCAAGAGCTTTGCGCCAGTCGTTCCCCTCACTGAACCCCCTCCAGCCTCCCTCCTCCGCAGGATGCAGCCCCTTTCTCCCCACACGCAGCAGGTCAAGTTCACTGTCAGTCTTTCCCAGTGGGTTTTCACAATTCTTACCTAGCTTCCAGAGCCTGTGGTTTCTTCTCATTTCTGTAGTTACTCTAAGGTATTTTTGGGGATAGGGAGCTTGACAGCCTTTGTTAGTAACTAGTCCTGGCCAAGCCAGAGACCCAGAGGTGGGAAGTTTATCCTTTCCAGACCTTTTTCTAAGAATGTAAGCATGTGCATATGTGTGCACATGCATGTGTAAAACTCTGAGGTATGTTTATGTAGTATTCTGTGATCTGTTTTAAAAATGTTAACTATAAATTCTGAAGATCTACCATAGAGTATACCATAATTAAATTATCCGGTTGAAGGATTTTTAGATTGGTTTCACTTTTTTCTATTCAAATTACAATAAGAAGAAAATTCTTTTTTCACTTATGAGGAATTGTTTCTGTAGATCAGATAATGGGGGTGGAATTGCTGGTTCAAAAGGTACAAGCAGATATAATTTTAGTAAGTATTAATACATTGCTTTCTTACTATGAGTCTCTTCTCATTATGACTTGTGTGGTTTTTAATCTTAAGTTTTGCCAGTCTTATGAACAGTGACATTTGGCATATTTTCATATGTCTACAAAACTATTAAGTGTTTGTTTTGTTTATAATAATGATATCTATGTATGTGTTAAAATGCTGGTTTGGTAAGAAAATAGTGGCTTTTCTTTGTGCTTATAACCACTTGCCCAAAGGGAGCTGCAGGTCAGCAAGAGCAGTCCCATGGCAAAATGGCAATTTGTACATTTATGTAGTTGGGCTTCGTACGTTAATTACTGTAGATTACAGACAACGCAACTTAAAACTACATGAGCCTAAGCTTGGAGTGTAATACAAAATCACACTTACACTGCAAGAGCATTTTGTGAATAGGCAAGCTAAATCTTCAGTAGGGTCATAGAGTACTAAGGTGTCAGCAATCATAAGTACCCTAGAAAAATTGATTCAAATAGAAAAGGTAGTGTATTTGGCACAAAATTTTATGGTAGTGGCAGAGTAATATAGGCACTGTGAAATATTTCTAATTAATTTCTAGAGAAAATGTATCTGCCATCATCCTAAACGTAAGAGTCTTCAAGGATTTCCTATTAATTGCAGAACAATCCTTTTCTATTTAAAGGATGTGAGGCAATTGGTGTTCCTAAACAGTCAGGTTAGGAAGTAGAAGATAGACATGCATAGAGAAGAATGAGACAAGTTGTAGAAAATCTTGAATACTGAGCTAAGAAGTTAGGTTTTATTTGTAGTCAGTAGAGTCATCACAGATGTTTCAGTAGTGATTTCTTCATATATTCTAGTAAAAAAACACCCATTTGATTAAAATTAGACTCCTTTTAAATGAGAAACTGGAGAGCTTTTAGTTATTGGAATTTTTATGCAGCTCTTGAGTAATAAACTTAATAATTAGAATATCTCCAGGTCATAAAATGTGGTAATGATTAGATATTTAATTTTTTAAATATATTTTATTGATTTTTTTACAGAGGGGAAAGGAAAGGGACAGAGAGCTAGAAACATCGATGAGAGAGAAACATCGACCAGCTGCCTCCTGCACACCCCCTATTGGGGATGTGCCCGCAACCAAGGTACATGCCCCTGATCGGAATCGAACCTGGGACCCTTCAGTCCACAGGCCAACGCTCTGTCCACTGAGCCAAACCGGTTTGGGCAGATATTTAATTTTTAATACAGGAAGAAAATAGGAGTCTTAGTTCTTTATGTTTTTTTTATTTATTTCATATATTTGACCAAAAAAGTCATACTTTTTTTACCTTTTTTAACTTTTATACTTTCCCAGGGAAATAACTTTATTAAATATGGTAGTCTTCTTTAATTGGCATACTTATAAAAATGCAGTTGTTTATATATGAGGGTAATCTTTATATCATTTAAGGTATATTCTTATCAGCTGTTTAATAATAAAGTTTACACTAATAATTTTAAGCAGTTTTTATTAATGAAGAATGAGAGATAAATTTTCTATTCTAATTTTAACTTTTGTGAACAGTCTATATGTTTCAATATTTAGTGTTTTAAATAATTAAAATTTTCAGTGTTTTATTGATATCTAATTTGAAGGTTGGAAAAATAGATAATGGTTATTTAACTTCATAAAAAAATAAGATGAAAATGGAAGCCTATGGCTAGATGCCTCATTAAACTGACTTTCTAAACTTGTCTTTCATGTGGGGTGTATGTGGCATAATAAGCACTTTCTAAAATACTTTTAAGTAGTCAAGTGGTATGGATCACACATGGTGTCGGACAAATATTTCCTGTTTTGACTTGATTTTAATAGTTTTCACTATTGTTTCTACCTTTTACAGGACTTGGAAAGCAGTCTGGGTGAAAGACAAAGGCCCAGGCTGACAGCAGCAGCAGAGAACTTCCTGGGACATCCTGTCTACAAGCAGCAGCCTGTTGCTAATGCAGAGTCTTGGCATCAAAAAAGCACTCTTAAGCCTTTATCCCAGCAGTTTGACACAGTTACAGGTATACACCAAAATATTGCTGCTTGATGTATCGTCTGTTAGAGTATTCACTCTGAATCCCATTGTACTTTTTCTGTGCTAAATACTGTGGTCCATTTGTATTATAATCCACAGTAGTGTTTTTAATATGAGCTGAGAGAAGCGTAACTATTTTCAGGTGAGGGCTTGCAAGTTTTCTTTATTAAAAAGAGTCTTCATAATTGAAAAGTGTGGTAACAACTTTTTCTGTTCCTCAAAAAGTGATCCATTTATCAGTTGGTACATGAACCATTGGTTGGGTGGTACATGAGATAATTTTGGTAATATGTATATGTACACTTAAAAAATGTTAATAGTCATATTTATTTAACATATCCTGGAAGAGTATAACTAGCACATCAAAGCTGTGATCTCACAGATTTTATTCAGGACAGGTTAAATTATATAATACAATAGAAATTCACTCTTTTTGCTGTATGAATTTCTGGCTCAGTGCTAAGCGTACTCAGGACTATTTTAGAACTTCATTGATGAAACATTGTAGCACTTTGGGATAAGAATAGAACAGAGAACACCAATCACTACCATGGTCGATTCTCATTATCTGCAGGACCTAAATTCTATAGAGTCACCAGGAACACTGAATTAGCAAACACGGAACTGTTGCTCTTAGGGAAAACACAGATTTAGCTTCCTGTTAACCTTTGATCATAACATTTTCGTCAGTTAACCAATACATCACCTTGTTTACGTGTTTTTTTTATTTAAAAACATTTATTTAATATATATTGTTGGTTTGTTAACATTGAACTCAGAGCCAACAGCACTATAACTCATGTGAACGAAGCTTATTTTATATATTTTTTTCTGTAAGGCCCATCACAGCCTTCTTGCAGTTAGCCTATTGCTAGATGCCTCATTAGCTAAATGGTAGAGAGCACTTTAGCACTCTGCTTGGGGGCCATTTTAAAGAGCAGAATCTACCAACAAAATGTACAGAAATGTGAAAAACATGTCACTAAATAGACAGTGAAAAGGTCACTTGTTTGTAGTGGAAGAGTTGAGATAAGGAAGTAGAGTGAACGTCTTTCGCTGTGTTTAGCCTCAGCTGGTAAAGGGCAGGTAGGGTGATTCAGGCTTTTCGCTTCTCTGTATATGTACACACATGACTGTGAAAATGCTGCAAGTATTGATTTTAGTTGACAACTAAATTTCATCAAGTAGGTGAATTTGCAAACATGGAGTCTTTGAATCAATGAGAATCAGCTGTTTTCTCATTTAACTGATTTTTCCATTCCCATTCATTCATTCTCTTAAGTGAAGAAACTTCTGGAGGCATGCATATTTTCTAGAAATCTGAAAGGGAAAGGCCTGGAGTTAGAAAAACATTGGAGTAGATTATTTAAAATTTCTGTTTTATATTGAGTGAACACATTACATTTAAAGAAAATCAAGACAGTTTTCCTTGGAATTATCATTTTGTGCACATAAGTGAGCATTAAATGTTTTATCTTCTTTTAAAATTGGATTCAAAATTAGTATGATAAAAAAACATAAATGTTCCCTGGCTGGTTTGGCTCAGTGGATAGAGCATCAGTCTGCGGACTGAAGGATCCCAGGTTCGATTCCAGTTGGGGACATGTACCTTGGTTGTGGGGACGTCCCCAGTGGTGGGTGTGCAGGAGGAAGCTGATTGATGTTTCTCTCTCATTGATGTTTCTAACTCTCTATCCCTCTCCCTTCCTTTCTGTAAAAAATCAATAAAGTATTAAAAAAAAAAAAAAAAAAGAAAAAAAAATAAATGGTGACATTTTTTACGTATCTTATCTATGTGGATTGCAATTAAGCAGAATTGTCACTAGATGGCTCTCGCAGATCACTTGAGAAATGGTAGGTACTTAAGAGCGACTAGGTGCTTGTTAAATCATGCTAGAATAAAATCTGCGAGAGCATCTTCCATTCAGACCCTCCTTGTACTTGTGACATCATCTAACAGATTATCTACAGTACAGTGTACCTACAGGTACACTATTAAACTATTTGTTTAAATTAATTGAAAAATAATAAGTACTGTGGCATAACATAGGATTGAGCGTATAGATGAGGCATTATAGCAGCATGACTAAGAATTGGAGCTTTTGGCGTTTCACATACCAGTTTGAATTCTAGCTCTGTGTATTTCGTGGTAAATAACTGAATATCTCCGAGCCCAGGTTTCTTCATCTGTCAAATTGGGGATAATATTAGTGTATTAGTTATCTATTGCTAGGTAACGTATTACCTCAAAGTTCAGCAGCTGAGGAGCAAATGCGTATAGTACTATCGTACTCAGTTCTGAAAGCATGAACCTGGAAGGGGCCTGGGTGGTTCTCAGGGTCTCTCAAGAGGTTGCAGTCAAGTTGTTGGCTGGCGCTGAGGTCATCCGAAGGCTTCGCTTGGTGTGGAGGATCCGTTTTCCAAGCTCACTCACGTGGCTGCTGCAAGAGGCCACAGTTCCTCCCTATAGGAACCTCTCTGTACAGCTGCTCATGGCACAGAAGCCGGCTTCCCCCAGACTGGATGATCTGAGAGAAAGTGAGCAAATAAGATGGAAACTGCAATGTCTCTTACAATCTCAGAAGTGACATGCCATTGCTATGACGCGTTATAGCAATAACACAGACCAATCCTAGAATAACAGAGAAGGGGATGGCATAAATGTGCACATACCAGCGGCACAGATCGGGGGCACCTTGCATGGTGGTTACTGTGAATAGTATCCACAGAATAAAGTTATTAGGGCTAGTAAGTGACAATGCGTATGAAGCCATTAGCACAGTGCTTGGCACATGATAAGTGTGACTCTCGCTAATAATACCTGGAGTATGTAAAAATACTTTCTTACATGTATTTAGTAGAATCAGAAACTCCACAGTTGCCTAAAAGGAATGTGCCTGTAGAGTTCATTTGTTTTGAGTATTTTGTTACATAATGGTTACTATAGAAGAATGAATCCTGAGTATCATCATTTCAGCTGGTGGCAAATCTCATACCTTTTATATCAATTTTTAATAACTTTGCTTATAGCTTCTCATTTCTTTTTGCTTTGCTTCTTCCTATCTCTACTCATTTTCATAAAGTGTCCTATTTGCAGTCCATAGTCCACTACCACTATTTCTAATTCTGAGGCACTTGGGTTGAGAAACAAAAAGATGCAAAATAAACTTTGAAGAGTTATCTTGGGAATCCTAAAATGTAAACTGTATTTTGAACAAGTAGTGAAGACTCTTGGATTTTACTACCAATTGTAGTTCTTTATTTACTCAGAAAACTTATATTGAATACCTGCTGTATACCTGGTACTGTATTAATACTGTATTAGGCACTTGAAGTACAGAGACGGTAGACATCTGCTCTCAAGGAAGTTTATAAGTTAGTAGAGGAGAAATACAAGAAAGACGGCAATTATAATATTGTGTGATTGGTATGATAACACAGACTGCTGTGAACACGGAGGAGGAGGAACTCAGCCACACGTGGTAGCTCAGAGGTTTCCACGTGAGCCAGTGTGAGATGGAACCTTAGAGAATTAGCCAGATGGGGAAGTATGATGAGCATGTTCCAGTTTGTTCATTTACTTATTCATTCAGAAAATATCCTTTGAGGGCTTGCTATTCTCTAAGCACATTCTAGGTGCTAGGAATACAAAGCCTGGTAAGGCTCTGCCCATAATGAGTTTTTTCTCTAGTGAGATAGTAGATGAGAAGGCAAGAACATGCCATACATTATTGTAGCTACTGTAAAGCAGTCCATCTGGGATGGGGGTACAGGTCCATTGTACCTGTGGAAGACCTCATACGGACGGGGAGGCGTACCTGAAATGAGCCCTCTAAGATGAGTAGATGTTTGCCATGTAGTAAATGAGAAGCAATCTTTCAGGCAAAATATGCAATGAGACAAGGGAATAAAGTTGAAAAAAGGAAGACGTAGGGAAATACGTATCAATTACAGTTTAGGATTCAATGAGATGGGACCAGTGAATGGAAACTAGGTCCCAAAAACACTGTGACATATAAAGTAGTTTCTGGATTTGCTCTAAGATGGTAGGGATCCATTTGTGTGCAAAATGGAAAATAATGCCAGTCTTACTCTATTCCCGTGGAAAATTCAGTCTTGAATTTCTACCAATTCTTAATGTTTTATAATCCATGAAGAATTATAAGTAAATGAGTGATGTAATCATATTCTCCTTTTATTTAGCAAGATCATCTGAGGTGCCATGTGATGGATAGATTGGAGAGGATTAAGACTGGAGGCAAGGAGCCTGGTTAGACAGCTATAAAGGAAACCCAGAGACACTATTCATCAGCAGGGGTGTATATAAAAGGGAGATTTGAGTGACAATCGAAGAGGAAAATGAACAATTTCTGGCTAGAATGATTGGATAGATGGTATTTTCATTCACAGAGAGAAAGGAAATATGGAGGAAGGACAGATTTAGGAAGAAATAGGATGAGTAGGATTTTAGGATGAGCGGAATTTGAGGTGCCTTAGGGTTTGGAACAATCTACTGGACATGCCAGACCCAACCAAAGCTGCTGCTGGCACTGGCAGTTTCAAGTGAACTTAGTCTTCTCTGAAAGTCTACCATGTTGCTTTGTCATAACAATGAGATTCTAGAAAAGTAAAAATAGGAATTGTAAGTTATGATGAACTTAATAAATGTGGCTTGAGTGAAATAATAATTGAAGCATCTCTTACAGAGTATAAAACATACATTATACCAACAGGACGCCCACACTCAGTGAGATTTTTTATTTTATTTTTTGAATTTTAAAATGATATAGTAATGTGTGTATTTTTTCTCATCACCATTTATGCCCTCTTTCACCTCAACACCCCCCATACTTTTTAGAAATGACACTGTAAATTCAGCATTTTTACGATTCCTGTCATGAAACACTTTCCTGACCCACCATGTGTTCTCTATAGTCTTCTAATGCCCCCGACCTAATGTTACTCTTAGCACACTGATTTGTAATCTCTCTTGAGGGTAAAGACTTTATCTTGCTCACTGTCATATCCTTGTCACTAGCAGAGTATGTAGTGCCTATTGCATAGTCAGTAAATGTATGCTAAATGAGAGGGTGTTGTATAAGCTGAAAGCTATTAGTACTTTTAATGCGTTAGGGGAAATGTTTCATTTTATTACTTTCTGGGTTTCTACATTTAGGTTTTTTTCTTTTATCAGCATGTAGTATGTTGTGTCCTTTTATTTTTTATTATTTTTTTATTTTTTTCGTTGCCTCGAATCTTTTTTTTT
>PVJC01006156.1:0-27385 GCA_004026665.1 Murina feae | reverse complement strand
GATATGTATTTGTTGTTCATAATTTTTATCTTTACTTTTTCTTCATCCTCTTCTCAAAGGATACCTTTCAGCATTTCATATAATACTGGTTGAGTGGTGATGAACTCCTTTAGCTTTTTTTTTGTCTGTGAAGCTCTTTATCTGACCTTCAATTCTGAATGATAGCCTTGCTGGGTAAAGTAGTTTTGGCTGTAGGTTCTTGCTGTTCATCACTTTGAATATTTCTTGCCACTCCCTTCTGCAGTGTTTCTGTTGAGAAATCAGCTGATAGTCATATGGGTTCCCCCTTGTAGGTAACTAACTGCTTTTCTCTTGCAGCTTTTAAGATTCTCTCCTTGTCTTTTGCTCTTGGCATTTTAATAATGTGTCTTGGTGTGGTCCTTCTTCGGTTCCTTTTGTTTGGAGTTCTCTGCGCTTCCTGGACTTGGAAGTCTATTTCTTTCACCAGGTGGGGGAAGTTTTCTGTCATTATTTCTTCAAATAGGTTTTCAATATCTTGCTCTTTCTCTTCTTCTGGCACCCCTATAATTCTGATGTTGGTACGCTTGAAGTTGTCCCAGAGATTCCTTACACTATCTTCATACTTTTTGATTTTTCGTTTGTTTGTTTTGGCTTTTTTGGCTGGGTGGGTTTTGCTTCTTCATATTTCATATCTTTGACTTGATTCTTGCGATCCTCTCGTCTGCTGTTGGATCTCTGGATATTATTCTTTATTTAGTCAGTGTATGCTTAATTTCTGTTTTTTTTTCATATGCTCGAGGGTCTCATTAAATTTATCAGCAGTCTCTAGAAACTTCTTGAAAAACCTGATAACCGTGGTTTTGAACTCTATATCCAGTCGTTTGCGTTCCTCCATTTCTGTCTTTTGTGATCTGTTTCTTAGTCTCCGCATTTTGGTTTTCTGTGCTAGTTGTCCTATATAGGGCCCAGTGATTCAGCCTCCCCAATCACCTGGGGTGGACACTCTTGTTGTACGCCTTTGAAGGCTGGGTGCACAGTCTTGTAGTTATCACTGGGAGGTATCACTGGGGGGAAATGACCTGCAGGCCTTTCTCCTCATTGTTTGGAGTTTGGATCTATTGGAGTTCTGTCTCAGCTGCAGATCCTTAGGTTATGTTGCAGGCAGGCAGGTGCACAGCTTGGGCGGGGTTGTAGGTGGGGTGGGGCGGGGTCTCAGAATCACTGGGGGTGGAGCGACTCCCAATGGCATCCCCTCTGCTAATACCGCAGTTTCTACCGGGTTTGGCGTCTCCAAGCCCTGGGGTCTGCGCATGATTCTCAGTCCCCAAATCTCCACGTCAGTGATAGCTGCGAATAGCACTGCTAGAAGGCCACTGGTCTTCCGCCGCCCCGTTGCCCTACAGCCCGCGTTACATTCAGTGTGATCCAGGAGTTTATAATCTTCTAAGGCGCGGACTCGATCACCACTGCCACCCTTTCACCTGCACTGCCACGCACCACGCCGCCGCCTCCTCCGTTTCGAGCGTACCTTTCAGTTTGGGCACGCTGGGAGCTGCTATTCAGTCTCAAAGCACTCCTCTTGCCTTCTAGATGTAACGCTGCCCCTCCCTTGGTTCTGGAGGATGGTCGTTTATCTGAATAGTTGTATTTCTACAATGTAGGTATGGAGGCTGTGCATCCAGGTATATACCTCATGCCGCCATCTTGATTCTCCTGTTGTGTCCTTTTAATTGATTTTTTCTTTATACACATACTAGACGCCTGGTGAACAAATTCATGCATGGGTGGAGGTCCCTTGGCCTGGTTAGCAATTGGGGCCCATTGGGGCCGTCTTGACCAGTGCCAATCAGGGCAGATCGGGGTGGCTGGCCAGGGGAAGGGATTACGGGGAGGTTGGCTGGCCATACGAGGTTGGCTGACCACCAGGGGGCAGCTTCTGCATTGAGCATCTACCCCCTGGTGGTCAGTGCACATCATAGTGACCGGTTGGCCAATCATTCAGTTGACTGGTTGTAATGTCACTTAGGCTTTTATATAGAGAGATATTATCCACATAAAATTTTACTTAAAAACAAAATGTGATTATATCACGTTACTTTAAATTGCAGACTTTTTTTAATACCTCCATCCACTCTCCTCACATTTTTTCCTGTCACTTTTTCGGTAACTCATGTTAAGATTCTGATATGTAAACTTATCTTTTTCCTAACACATATATATAATTACACACATACAAACAAGTGTGATATATATGATAGGTACATAAGATGTGTGTGTGGTTATTTTAGAACAGGGATCCTCAAACTTTTTAAACGGGGCCAGTTCACTGTCCCTTAGACCATTGGAGGGCCAGACTATAGTTTTAAAAAAAACTGTGAACAAATTCCTAGCACACTGCACATATCTTATTTTAAGCAGGACAGTCAGCGGCGGCAAAAACACCCGGCATGTGGCCCGCGGGCCGTAGTTTGAGGATGCCTGTTTTAGAAGTTGAGGTCATATCCTGCTCCCTTGCCTGTATTTTGTTTTTACTCAGTAAACTCCTTGGAACTTACTTAAGGTCAACTGATATTGCTTAAGTTCATTCTTTTAAATAATTGCAAAAAGCATGTTAGTGTGGATTTTCAATAATTTATTCAGTCATTGCTCTGTTGATGGATATGTATTTTATTAGCATTTCTCCCCACTATGAATAATGTTAGAGTACATATCCATAGACATGTATCCTAACATATTGTTGCATTTTATGTTTATGGAATAGTTTCCCAGGAATAGTTACTGGGTCCAAGGGCAAATATATTTTTAATTTTAAAATAGATATGCCATGTTGCTGTCTTAAAATCAAACAAATTTATTTTTATCTGTAATTTATTGGAAACTTTTTCCTTCATCTCTTCCAGAAATTGTGTTTATTACCCTTTTTATTTGTGTTACTTGAGATATAAATATATGTTTCTGATTGCTGGTGAGTTTATATGTCATGTCTTGTTTGCTGGCCATGTGGATTTGCTCTTCTATGAATTACTTACTCAAGATCTTTCCCCATATGTTAGATTCTAAAATTTTTTGTAACTTTTCTATAGTTTACATGTTTTCTTTCATCTGTATTACAAATTCCTTTTTCCAAATTTATACTTCGTTGGCATTATTTGTGATCTTTCTTTGCCATATAACTTATAAATGTTTTTGTATAGTTATTTGTTTTTTATATTTTTTGTGTTTTCATGGCTTGGTTAAATTTCCCCTAACACAAGCGTATGCCTATAGTCTCCTAGATTTTTTAAAAAAGATTTCCATTATTTAGTATATATATTTAAGTATCTGGAATTAATTTTTGCAAATGATGTAAAGTAGAAGTTCAATATGATTTTCCTCCAGATAAAGCCAGTCGTGTCAGCATCAATTATTATGTAAGCTATTTTTTTCCTACTAAATAAAAATATTAACCAATTTTTATATTAAATGCCAATAGATGTAGGAATATTTTTATGGATTCTTTATTCTTGATCTAAAACATTCTTTATAATATAAAATATAAAATATATTTCACTATTGTGTTTTTATGACACTTTTTGATTACCTGATAGAGCAAGTTTTTAACATAATTTTTTATACTTTTCTTGGCAGTTCTCAGGCATTTATTCTTCCATATAAAGTCTAAATTTTTTAAAATAAATCATCCTAATTGGAATTGTACTGATTTATATATTAATATTGGGAGAATTGTCATTTTTATTTTACTATTTGTTCAGATGTTATTTTGTGTTTTTTCATAAAATTTCATAATTGTCTTCATATGGGTGCTATGCCTTTTAAATAATTTTATTCTTAACTACAGGCCCGGTGCACGAAATTCGTGCACTGGCAGAGGGGTCCCTCAGCCCAGCCTGCCCCCTCTCACAGTCCGGGAGCCATTAGGGGATGTCCTATTGATGGCTTAGGCCCGCTCCTCAGGGAGCGGGCCTAAGCCGCAGTCTGGTCTCCCTCTCAGGAGGTGACTGGCTGATCAGGGGAAGGTGCCACCCCCATCACCCCGCTGCTGCTGCCACTGCTGGCCACTGCAGCGACCAAGGTCTTTTTATCAACACGGACTCCAGTCCCTTCACCATGAAAAAATGACACCTTTCTTTAGGCATTTTCCAGATGTCTCTTTCCTAGGATATGACATTTCTTTCTTTTTTTTATTTTTCTATCCTCACCTGAGGATATTTTTCCATTGATTTTTAAAGAGCATGGAAGAGAGAGGGAAAGACACAGAGAAACAACAATATGAGAGGGACACTTCGATTGGTTGCCTCCTGCAGGAGCCCTGACCTGGGCCCTAGCCAGGGAGGAGCCTGCAACCTAGGTACATGCCCTTGATTAGAATCGAACCCGGACCCTGCAGTCCGCATGCCAAGGCTCTATCCACTGAGTCAAACCAGCTGGGGCAGGATATGACATTTCTTAGCCCCTCCAGCAGTGGACCTTCATTTTTTCCTCCAGGAGTGTGATGGAAAAACCCTAGATGACCTTCTTGGATTCTTACTACCCAGGTTACCAAGAACACTGCGAGTGGCATACAGGGAGCTTAGCCAATGAGCAGTAAGAAAAGGTGTTTCCTTTGTAGCTCATGCATAGAGACGAGACTACTGGCGCACTGTCTCCCAGTGGGGGTGGGCCCCCCGTGTGTTGTGTTCCTGTTCTGGGCCCGTCCCTGGCCCCAGTGGCTGCCACACTGTAGCCCCTGGGGCTAGGGGTGGCTTACAGTCCCCTTTCACCCATCTGCGCACGCAGCCTCCTCCTGAGGCAGTTGTGACTGTTATGGCGTCCCAGCTAATTTGCATATCACCTCTATATGTGTGTGTGTGTGTGTGTGTGTATAATATTTTATAGTTCTGGTCACACCAGTAAAGAATTATTTTTCCATCTTTATGTGTGTATTGTTGTAGAGAAAAACCAGTGATTTTTACATATTTATCTATTGTCCAGTCACATTATCAAATTCTCTTATTAATTCTAATAGAATTTTTCCTTTCTTACTAGAGTTTCTTAGTATATAACCATATATCAGCACAAATTTTTTAATCTCTTTTAACATTATATATGTTAATTATTTTATCTTAAGTCATTTGCTAGTCTTAAGAAAGTGTTGGAAAGTGACATAAGAATAGAAAAAAGCATAATGGGTAAAAGGAATCCATATAAGGCCAGGAACAATTAATTATTCTAAGTAATGGATATTATTACCATTATTTAAGTTAGTTTTATGTTATTCTAGATAATTAAAAATAAAACAGATAATGTTGAAAAATTGTTTTGTACAGATTAAATATCAGGAAGATAAAACTCATTGTATGTATTTTGCTTTATGCAAAATCCACCTAAAAACATTGATTAACATAAAGTATCAGAGGGTGATTGTTTGCTAATCCTAAGAAATTGTGAACAGACTATCTTTAAATGGAAAATATCTATGGAGTCTTTAATGCTTCATGTCTATAGGTTGGGACAAAAGTAGGTTTACTGTTGTTTGTATGGAAAACAATACAGTAACTAATAAATAACACAAGAATAAATTCTGTTTCACGTATTTACAATTATAAACCTACTAGGGGCCCAGTGCACGAATTTGTGCACCTTGAAAGGAACTGTGGGCCGTGAGGCTGCGGTGGGCACAGGAGCGGGTCTTGGCCCATCATCTGTGCCCCCGCCCGGCCCCTCCCGCTTTGGACCCCGGTCCTCTCTCTGCCGGCAGCCCCATCCCTGCTGCCACCGCTCCTGTGTGCTGACAGCACTGGCCCCACTCTTGGGTGCAAGCAGCAGCTGCTGCCCCGATTGCCCCTCAGGAACAGGGGAAGGTGAAGAAGTTCTCAGGGGCAATAGGGGCCAGCAGCTGCCGCTCACACCTGCTGATGGCACCGAGTGATTGGGCCCGGTGCTAGGCACTGACAGCGTGTGCAAAAGGTGGCTGCTGGCCCTGATTGCCCCTCAGGGGCAGGGCAAGGTTGAGAAGCCCTAAGGAGTGATTGGGACCGGCACTGGCAAGTGGGTTGGGTGCCAGCAGCAGGTATAAACACTAGCATTATCGTGGCACATGGGAGCAAAAAATTTTCAGTAACCACCAGAAGCTCCCCTGATGACAGTGACTGGTGCCCTGCTTTGGTCTGGTGCCCCCGCTCACCTGCTCTATCATCCCACCGTGGCCAACACCCACCATGTTCCACACTCTGCTGCCTGCTGCCGATACCTGCCATGTTCCATGCATGCACCCTGGTGGTCAGCACATGTTATAACGACCAGTTGTTTGGTTGTTCCGCCGTTTGGTCTACTTGCATATTAGGGCCATATATATATATATACATACACACACACAATACACACACACACACACACACACACACACACACACTAGGGGCCGGGTGCACAAAAATTTGTGCACTCGGGGTGTCCCTCAGCCCAGCCTGTGCCCTCTCGCAGTCTGGGACCCCTCAGAGGATGTCCACCTGCTGGTGTGCCTGGCCAGCCTAGGTGAGGGGCTGATGGCTGTTTGTAGGCTGGTCAAGCCCCCCAGTGTGGACCCTCACCCCATTGGGGTGTGGCCAGCCTGGGTGAGGGGTTGAGGGCTGTTTTCAGGCTGCCCATGGTCCCTTCAGGTTTTGGGTCCCTACTGGGGTGCCTGGGCAGCCTGGGTGAGGAGCTGAGGGGCGTTTTCAGGCTGCCCACAGTCCCTTCAGGGTTCGGGTCCCTACTGGGGTGCCTGGGCAGCCTGGGTGCGGGGCTGAGGGCCGTTTTCAGGCTTTCAGGATGCCCATAGGCCCTTCAGGGTTCGGATCCCTACTGTGGTGCCTGGGCAGCCTGGGTGTGGGGTTGAGGGCTGTTTTCAGGCTGCTCACAGCTCCCATTGACCCAACATCCCAGCAAGGCTGGCTGGAAGCAGGTTTCTGGGGTTTATTTATCTTCTATAATTGAAACTGTTGTTTTAAGCCAAGGCCTAGGCAGGTAATGAAGCCTCCTGTTGGCTTTAGCTCTGTGGCTTCTATAATTGAAAGAATGTTGCTGTGAGCAGAGAGAGGCCCAGCCGGCCTATATAGGCAGTTTCCTCCATTGTTGGTTCAATGGAAGCCTGTTTCCTTCAGCTCCGAGGCTTCCGTAATTGAAACAATGTTGCAACTATGTTGCCTGGAGCAGAGAGAGGCCCAGCCAGCCTCAGCAGACAGTTTACTTCTGATGCAACGGAAGCCTGCTGTTTACTGTAGCTCTGTGACTGCCAGCCTCCATCTTGGCTGGGTTAATTTGCATACAGCTGCTCTGATTGGCTGATGGGCATCCCGTAGAAATAGTCAATTTCAGTATCACTCTTTTATTAGATAATATGTGTGTATATATAGATTTTTGCTTCATCCTGTATTTTAATTAACACTTTGTAAGCGGGCATTTTCCCGCCACTGTGTGGTAGCGTTCGAAACACTTTACTTTGTGCAGGGGTACATTACAAAACTTGCACATGTACCGCGTTTCACTGCATAGTTTATGAGCGGCACACACTTGACAACGATGTAAAACATTTTTATTCTTGCCGGTTCCAAGGTATGTTTTCTCATGTCCATTGACAGTCTCCCTGGTGGATCCAATTTTACTCGTTTCCTGTAAAAAATGTGTTAATTAAAGTGAAATAGATTATACTGTACTATATTTAAAAGATGACCATTATTAAGGAAAAGCCAGATTTTTCTTAGAAATATTTTAGCAAAAATATGAAATAAAGAATAGTAACTAGGAGTTGGAAGATGGGGATTTTAATTCCTTTGTACCTTTTACTAGCTCTCTGAGTTTTGGACAATTAACTTTCCTGAGCCTTAGCTTTCTCAGTGAAAGACCTGCCAACCTGACTTAATTTGAGATTCAAATGAAATGAAATAGTATATATGAAAGTACTTAGAGGGTCCTATATAATAAAAGGCTAATATGCAAATTGTCCAAATGGTGGAACAACCAGTTGCTGTGATGTGCACTGACCATCAGGAAACAGATACCCAATGCAGGAGCTGCCCCCTGGTGGTCATTGTGCTCCCACTGGGGGAGCACCGCTTAGCTGGAAACCAGGCTCATGGCTGGCAAGCACAGAGGCAGTGGTGGGAGCCTCTCCCGCCTCCACAGCAGCACTAAGGATGTCCAACTGACATCCTTAGTGGGCTTAGGCCCACTCTCCCAAGTGCATGAATTTTGTACACTGGGCCTCTAGTTAAATGTAATATAAATGTACAGTGATATTAGATAAATATCTTTTATTGCTCTTCTGTGTTTTGTTTTGTTTTGTTTTGTTAATCCTCATCTGAGGACATTTTTCCGTTGATTTTTTTTTTTAGAGAGAGTGGAAGAGAGAGGGAAAGACAGAGAGAAACATCAGTGTGAGAGAAACACATCGATTGGTTGCCTCCTGCACAAGTCTCAAGCAGGACCTGGGCCAGGGAGGAGCCTGCAACCAAGGTACATGCCTTTGACTGGAATTGAACCTGGGACCCTTTGGCCTACAGGCCAACACTGTCCACTGAGCAAAACTGGCTAGGGCTCTTATTGTCTTCTTTTTATTGTTTTGATTGAGATGCCATTTGGATAAGGAAAAGAGGAACTCAATCATTTGAAGAAAAATATTTATAGAACAGGGGTAAGCGATTTCTAGTCAAGAAAGTGCCCCTTTTCTTTAAGGGCTATATTTTGGATAGAAAATATTGTATTGACTTTTCCTGATAGACAGGTAGGCTGAAGTGTTAGGGTTTGGGTGAGACTGCATGAGCAGAGCAACTTGTTGATTGGAACCTTAGAATATTCAATAGATTTGGATACTTTTTGTATTCTCTATGAGCTTTGTTTTAATTGCAATGAAGGCTTGGTATAAGTTATTTGGTTACTACTTCTAATTCTGCAGGTAAGAAATATTGATAATTTTAGCCAGTTATTTATTCTCTAAGATAAATTAAAGAATTTATTTTAACTTTTTGTTTAAATATTTGATAACAGGTGGTGGTTTTGAAGATGCATGTGCTAGTCATGGTCCAATGAGTTTGAAAGAACTGGGGTTGCAGCCAGATTCTCATCTTGCTCTTCCCACAACACGTCCAACAGCACAAGAAAATTATGTTAAATTATCAGTAGCAGCTGGAGATTTTCCTCAGGTATCCAATCAGTATCACTTGTATTTTATTTAAAGTGAAAATAGTTACACTGAAAAAATAGGATAATTATTCTCCAGGAGGAACAAAATGCTCATGTTAGTAAGTATAGTTTTATATCTGTTTGATAGCAATGGATATCACATTGTGGGTTAATTTACTTAGTAAGTATTCATTCCTGGTGATGTGTAGCATAGCATGATGTTGAGGGTGAAAGCCAAAAATATGTAAAATAAAGATTGTTTATGTAACACCACTATGTAGGGTTCAGTATTAACAACCTGTGATCAAGAAAAGATCAGGAAAACTAATTAATAATGAATAAGTATTTGTTAATAACTTCTGTATAAAATAAAAAGTTTTGAACTTGGATTAGACAAAAATGACACCAGACACATTATCCATAAAAGTAAAAGTTAATAAATTGATCTATCAAAAATAAAACTTCTGTTCTTCAAGACACACTGTTAAGAGAATGAATAGACCATCTATTGACTGGGGAAAAATACTTGCAAATCACTTATCTTATAAAAGGCTTATGTCACGAATATGTGAGAAACAGAATTCAATATTAAGAAAACAGTCTGCCATGGCTGGGTGGCCCATTTGGTTGGAGCATCATCCCGTACACCAAAGTGTTGCTGGTTCAACTCCTTGTCAGGGCACATACCTAGTTTGCAGGTTTTATCTCTGATGGGGTGTATATAGGAGGCACCCAATGTGCGTTTCTCTCTCACATCCTCACATTGATGTTGATCTATTTCTCTCCCTCCTCCTCTCCCTCCTCCTTCTCCTCCCCCTCCTCCTCCTCCTCTTCCTCCTCCTCCTTCTCCTCCTCTTCCTCCTTCTCCTTCTCCCTTCCCGCTCCCCTCCCTTTCTCCCTTCCACTCTCCCTAAAAATATCCTTGGGTGAGGATTAACACACACACACACACACATACACACATATCAATAAAACATTCTCGGGTGAGGATAATGGGAAGGAAGGAAGGAAGGAAGGAAACAATTCAATTAACAAGTAGATCCAGTATTTGGAAAGATGTCTTACTCAAAGAAGATATACTGATGCAAGTAAGCACATAAAAAGAATCTCAGTATTATTAATCATAAGGAAAATACTAACACCACAAAGAAATATTATTTTTTAATTTAAATTTTATTTTTCAATTACAGTTAGCATTCAGTATTTTGTAGTAGTTTTAGGTTTATAGCATGGCGGTTAGACAGTCATATACTTTACAAATGTTCCCCTGATATTTCCAGTACCCACCAGACACCATACATAGTTATTTCAGTATTATTGACTACATTCCCTTGGTTGTACTTTATATCCCTGTGACTATTTGGAACTCAAATTTGTACGTTTAAATCTTTTTTTCATCCTCTCCCCCACCCCCCTTTTCCTCTGGTAACCATCAGTCTGTTCTCTGTATCTATGAGTCTGTTTGTATTTTGTTCATTCGTTTAATTTTGCTCTTTAGATCCCACATCTAAATGAAATAACAAGTATTTCTCTTTCTTTGACTTATTTTACTTAGCATAACACCCTCTAGGTCCATCCATAATATCTCAAATTGTAAAATTTCATTCTTTTTTTGTGGCCAAGTAATATTTCATTGGATACCACAATTGTCTAATCTACTTGTCTGTTGATGGGCACTTGGGTTGCTTCCAAATCTTGACTATTTAAAATAACACTGCAGTGAACATGAGGGTGCATATATTCTTTTTAAAAATATATTTGTTTATTATTGATAGTATTACAGATGTCTCCCACTCACCCTTCCCCCCGTAACCCCCTCCTCCCAGCTCCTATCCCCTGCCAGGTCTTTACCCACTCCCCCCATTGCCTGTGTCCATGAGCTATACATATCTAATCTAATAAACGAAAAACATACAAATTGACTGCACCTCCGCTACGCCCCAAGCCACACCCACCAGCCAATCGGAGCTACTATATACAAATTAACCCAACCAAGATGTCGGTTGGCAGCCATAGAGCTGGAGCAAGCAGGAGGCTTGGTTGTCCAGGTGATGGAGGAAGCCAAGCTGTCTGCCTACCCTGGCTGACTGTGGCCTCTGCTCAAAGCAACAAAGATTCAATTATAGAAGATAAATCCCAGATGCCTGCTTGCAGCCAGCCCTCAGCCCCTCACCCAGGCTGGCTAGGCACTCCAGCAGGGACCCCCACTCTCAAGGGGGTGTGGTCAGTCTGAAAACAAACCTCAGCCCCTCACCCAGGCTGGCCAGGCACCTCAGCGGGACCCCCACCCTGATCCGGGACACCAGGGCAAACCAGCTGGTCCCCACCCAAGCACCAGGCCTCTGTCCTATATAATAAAAGGGTAATATGCAAATTGACTTAACAGCAGAATGACTGGGAATGACTGGTCACTATGACACACACTGACCACCAGGGGGCAGATGCTCAATGCAGGAGCTGTGCCCTGATGGTCAGTGCGCTCCCATAGGGGGAGCTCTACTCAGCCACAAGCCAGGCTGATGGCTGCCAAGTACAGTGATGGTGGTGGGAGCCTCTCCTGCCTCCTCAGCAGTGCTAAGGATGTCCAACTGCAGCTTAAGCCTGCTCCCTGCTGGCAAGTGGACATCCCTCAAGGGCTCCTGGGCTGCCAGAGGGATGTCTGACTACCAGTTTAGGCCCAATCCCCTGGGGTGCGGACCTAAGTCAGCAGGTGGACATCCCCCTAGGGATCCCAGACTGCAAGAGAGCACAGGCTGAGCTGAGGGACTCCCCCCCTCTCAAGTGCACAAATTTTTATGCACCAGGCCTCTAGTAAGTATATAAGTTCTTTGATTTATCTGTTCTCATCCTCCCAGTCCCCACACCTAAGTATGTCAGTTTGTTCCACGCCTCCATGCTTCGGGTTTTATTTTGTTGGTCAATTCATTTTGTTCATTAGATTCCACAAATAAGTGAGATCCTGTGATATTTGTCTTTCTCAGATTGGCTTATTTCACTTAGCATAATACTAGTAGTCTCCAAGTCCATCCATGCTGACCCAAAGGGTAAGAGATCCCTCTTTTTTTTATTGCTGCATAGTATTCCATTGTATAAATGTCCCACAGTTATTTTTATCTATTTATCTTTTGATGGGTACTTGGGCTGTTTCTAAATCTTAAGTATTATAATAACACTGCATAGGGGTGCATACATTCTTTCTGATTGGTGTTTTGTGGTTTTTAGGATATATTCCCAGAAGTGGGATCACTGGATCAAATGGAATGCATATATTCTTTTGAATTAGTTTTTTTGGGTTTTCAGATATATGCCCAGAAGTGGGATCGCTGGGTCATAAAGCAGTTCCATTTTTAATTTTTTTGAGGAAACTCCATACTGTTTTCCATAGTGGCTGCCCCAGTCTACATTCCTACCAACCGTGCATGAGGGTTCCCTTTTCTCTGCATTGTCACCACACTGGTTTGATTTATTGATGATAACCATTCTGGCAGGTGTAAGATAATATCTCATTGTTTTTTTTGTTGTTGTTAATCCTTACTTGAGGATATTTTTCCATTGATGTTCTAGAGAGAGTGGAAGGGAGGGGGAGAGACAGAGAGAAAAACATTGATGTGAGAGAGACACATCAATTGGTTGCCTCCCACATGCACCACAACCGGGGCCAGCGATCAAGCTTGCAACCAGGGTACATACCTTGACCGGAATTAAACCCAGGACCCTTCAGTCCGCAGGCCTGTGCTCTATCCACTGAGACAAACTGGTGAGGGCTTATTGTCGTTTTAATTTGCATCTCTCTGATGATTAGTGACGTTGAGCATTTTTTCATATGTCTATTGACAATCTCTATTTGGATCCTGTACCCAGAATAGTCTTTCTAAATTTAGGATATTAACCTCTTACCAAATGTCTCATGGGTGAATATCTTCTCCCATTCACTATGTTGTCTCACAAATACTATTACACACCCATTAGAATATTTAAAATTAAAAAGACTGACATGCCAAGTGCTGGCAAGGATGTGGAACAATTGATCTCTCATACCGAGGTGGCTGGGAATATGAAATGATTCAACCACTTTAGAAAACAGTGGCAATTGCTTAAGAAAAGTGAAATGTACACCTACCATATGACCCAGGCATTTCACTCCTAGGTGTTTACCCAAGAGCATCTAAAACATATGACTACACAAAGACTTGTACATGAATGGTCATAGCAACTTTACTTGTAGTAGTTCCAAACTGGAAACAAAACAAACATGAATCAATTAGTGATTTTACAAATGGGGTATAATCTATTCAATGGAATACTTCTCAACAATAAAAGATATGAACTACTGAAACATACACTAGCATGGGTGATTCTCATAGAAGTTATCTTAAGGGGAAGAAACCAGACCCTCTTTCCAAATGTGCAAACTTTGTGATTTCATTTATATAAAATTCTAGAAAATGCTAACTAATCAAGAATAATGGTACGAAATGCAAAAAATATCAGAAAATTTGTGAGATTAATAGATATATTCATTACCTTATCTTGATTGTGGTGATGGTTTCATGAGTATACATCTATGCCAACACTTAGCAAGTTGTATACTTTAAATATGTGAAGATCATTGTCTATCAATTATACATCAATAAAACTATTAAAAAATAAAAGAGTGATTGCTTTCCCTTAATTGTTGGCCCTTAAAATAAAACCCTAACCTGTTACCAGAATGGGCCTCAATAATTTGTTTGTGAGATTTCTTTCACATGGCTAGTAATAATAGCACACTTAACAGTGCTTATTCTGCCTCATGCTGTTCTAAGTTTTTACATATTTAACTCATTTAATCCTTATAACAACCTAATGAGATAGTTATTATCATCCCCATTTTATGAATGAGGAAATTGAGGTCCGAAGAGTTAATAATTTGCCCAACACCAAAGCTCAAACCGAGAGCCAGGTTTGAACACAAAGCATTTTAGCTCCACAATACTCAGCTCTTAGTCACTGTAGTTAAGGAAGGGATCCAATTAGCGATGTCCTAAGCTGAAGCAGCCAGAGACAGTCAGAGGACCCATGGAAGCACACAGTACATGTATATTTCTTTCAGGGCAGAAACCTACATGACTAATGGCTCTAAGCTTAGAAGACCAAGTTAAAGCTTGTTACTACTGCAAGTCTAAGGTTACTTTCATTTGAAGTTCAGAGCTGGGGTGGTTACTTTTGTCCATGTGGACAGGTGTTTCAGATTCTTCTCTGCTTGTATTTGTTGATAAGCATCTAGAGATACCTTTCTGAGTTCCTGTCAAAGTATATCTGATAGTTTTCAGGGACTCATTTAAAATTAGGCTCAGAAAGTAGGAAAGGGAAGAAAGAAAATGGCTCAAGTCCTCCACAGTGATGTGTGATTGCTGGGATCTGAGTGCTGTAAATTTCAGATTTGGTTTGGGTACAGGTGAGGAGGAGAAACAGTGGGGTTTACTGTGGAATGTACATTTCTTGAATGGTGAAGGAGGATAACAACAGTACCTCTCACACATGTGCGAATTAAATGATATTACTATATATTAAAGCTCTTTGAAATTTGTATTATGTGTATGTATCTAAAATAGTTTGATTTCAGAGTAGCTCTGAATTTCCTATTAAAAATAGACAAATTATTTGAATATTTGAAATTTGTTTATATTACCCAAATCTTTTTAAAGAATTTATTTGCATTATTTTCCCCTTAGTAACATTAGAAGGCATGTATAATATTCGAATTTTACATAATAAACTCGTATGAAATTTAATTGCTCAAATTGTTTTCAAGTAAGTTTAAAAATAATACTGTGACTTCATGTCTTAAATTCTTTAGTACCAACAAAAGCAAGACCAGGGTGTTAAGCAAGTTGAACACGAGCTAGCACAAACTCGTATAATACGTGTGAGAAGTAGATCTGATATTTCACTTTCAGAGCAACAAGGTAAGATTTGTTTTCTTGTAATAATGTAATAGTTTGATACTTATCCTGATATTGAACAGATAGATAATGAGAATCCTTTACTTTTATATACATCTTATCTCTAGGTTTTCTTTTTATTTGCTTTTTCTCATTTAGTCCATTGGGATAAAGAATCTGGCATTATATTTGATGGTATATTTGTTAGTTCCTTTTACCCATAAACTCTATTTCTAATGGATTTAAAAAAGCTCTCAGGTAGTTTTTTTCCTTTAATGTTACCTTTTGGTTCTTGTACAATTGATGAAGTCAGGGGTATGGCTGTTATAAGGTGCTTTGTTGTGTGGTGATGATGATCAAGTACAACTTAAAAAACAGGATTCTCATGTTAAATGCTATTATATGGATGAACTTTTCTGCACTTTTGTTTGACTATCAAAATCGTGTGGTTAAACTTTAATTCTATAACCTATATCATGATATTTTGATGTTGTCTTTATGTTTCTGTAAGGCTGTTAGCCTTTCATGTGCCTTCTTGCTTCTTAGGCATTTAAATTTTATATAACCTAAATTCTGAAATTTGGCAGGAGAACTTAAGATATCTAATGTTTAAAACGTTCTATTCACAATCCAGGAAGAAGTATTAGGAATACTTTAAGCAGTGGAATGTTTTTCTTTGTTTTTTACAATTGTGTTTTGTAATCTCATTTATTGAGTGCCAATATAATTGCAAATATAACTAGGCATTTGGCATTTGGGGAGGACTTAAATTAGGAGGCACCAAGATATTTATTAAGATTATGCTATGTGAGGTTTAGATTTTTACTTTTTTGTTTATTTTCTGTTCCTCTCTTGCTCCAACTTGTCAGAACTTTACCTCCTGACTACTTTTTAAGTTAACCATGGTATAATAGTGTTAATGTATTTTAGACTCCTATGAAAAACTGCCTATAAAACTTTTCTCATGGTATATAAAAATTAATCATGTCAGTATATAGAGCAAATGAATGTTCTTAACATAATATCAGGACTGACTTGATATCCTTCTAGTAAGTACTGTTACTATTTATGGCCAAAGACTTGACATTTAATTTCGTTTTTAAAAATTATAATTTCTTAAAATTATAAATAAATTTTATCACCTTGAGGGTGTTATATGTAATAAAATGATCATTTTTCTCAGCTGATAGGAAAATAACTTTGTAAATATCTCTCTTTAGGGAAGTTACATTGTTTTTTGTTTCATAGATATGTCTGACCACAAGATGGCAATAGGAAATTTTTTGTTGACTTAGAACAATGTCATTAAATAATGTCCAGTTAACATTCAATAAGTCAATAAAAATTATAAGGAGAATAAGAGAAACCACAATGTTACTAGTAGGAAGAAGTTGTATTTAGAAAGAGTTTAAAACAATGGACTTAATATGTATAAATTTTTAAATTTAATTTTTCATCTAATACAGAAGTTAGAAGAGCAGACTTATGTCAGCTTTGACTAAGACAAATACCCAGTGAGCATTTTAAATAGAAACCAAGTGTTTTACTTTATAATTGATACATATCCCCATCCTGAATATTTTGAATGAATATAATTGTCTTGGCAAATACAGTCAGTTATTACTATTTCCATAAAATTTTTTTAAAAAAATATATTTTATTGATTTTTACAGAGGGGAAGGGAGAGGGCTAGAGAGGTAGAAACATCGATGAGAAAGAAACATTGATCAGCTGCCTCCTGCACCCCCCACTCCCCGCTGGGGATGTACCTGCAACCAAGGTACATGCCCTTGACTGGAATCGAACCCAGGACCCTTCAGTCTTCAGGCCGACGCTCTATCCACTGAGCCAAACCAGTCAGGGCTCCATAAAATTTTTGAAATTTATTTTTTATTTGATGGAACTCTGAGACATTGCCTAATGTTTCCGAGAATAGGAGAGTCAGAGTGGCAGAGTAATTCTTTAGGGCAAGCCTGTCAAACTCATAGCACATGGGCCACATGTGGCCCACAACAAATATTTTTGCGCCCAGCCCATATAACAGTGTGAGCAGTTATTTACAATTATGAAAGGAAATAAGTCTCCTGTCAGATCCTGAATCATTGACCTTCGCCTTGGGTCAGTTTTGAAAGTAATCACTGCAAATAAGACTTACCCCAAAGTAGGAAAGATAGTAGCAGAGAAGAGATGCCAAGTGTCAGGAAGAAAACATTAATTTTATCATTGCTCTGTTTTTTTTTTTTTACTATATTTTTGAAATAAACGTATGTTTCTATGAAAATTGAAACTTTTGTTTTTTTGCAGCCCACATAAACTTAACCTTGTATATTTGGCCTGTTTATGTGGGCTGCAAAAAAACAAAAGCTTTAATTTTCATAGAAACATAGGTTTATTTCAAAAATATAGTACAAAAAAAAAAGGCCTTTGAGTTTGACATGCTTACTTTAGGGTCCTCAGGTCTTTGGGTGACCTTGAAGGAATTCAGTTCTATCTCATACAGAGGCCTTGAAGGCAATGAAGGAAATTCACCTTATTACAAGGGAATCAAACCCACACCTGTCTGGCAGGTAAATGCTTCTAAGAATACATGGACCCAAATTATGGCTGTTTCAGGGCGAAGTATGTACCGTATTTTCTGGCGTATAAGACGACTGGGTGTATAAGACAACCCCCAACTTTTGAGAAGATTTTCCTGGGTTAAAAAGTCTGGACTGAGACCATATGTGGCACAAAAAGGAGCCGACCAGAGACACTTGCAGTCTCCGTCCGGCTCCATTGATGACCCCCGACTTTTGAGAAGAGTTTCCTGGGTTAAAATGTCATCTTATACGCCAGAAAATACGGTATTTCACTTTGAATGAATAATCTACATATATAAAAGCATAATACACAAATCGACCGGATGATGGTTGGCTATGACGTGCACTGACCACCAGGGGACAGCTGGAATTCCTGGGTGGGTCTGGGTGGCCACGCCAACTGGGTCCCAGGTCGGCAGCCCTGCTGGCCCAGGGTCAGCCAGGGCAGCAGCTGGGATTCCTGGGTGGGTCTGGGTGGCCACGCCCCCCAGTTCCCAGGTCCGCGGCCCTGCCACCTGAAATCGATCGTGGCTCTCTCCTCCCGCCCCTCCCACCCCGCCCCTCCCGTGTGGCCTGCAGGAAGGCAACAGATGGCGGCGGTGGTGGACACAGGGAGGCAAGCCCCCCTGTGTCTGCCGCCGCCATCTTGGCTCGGCTAATTTGCATACAGCCACTCTGATTGGCTGGTGGGCGTGGCTTACCCCATCCCGGAGAAATGGTTAATTTCAATATTACGCTTTTATTAGTTAAGATTAATAACTAGAAACAAAGAAAAAGAAGATAATGTATGTGCAGATAATTCTAAAGTGCTTGATAGAAACACTCTTGTTTTAAAAATAAATGTTTAGATTTCAGAAAAGAATGAACTATCAGTTCAACCTGTCCTTATTGGTACATTCAATATAAAGTGTAATCAACCCAGTTCAGTTCTATAAACATTAATGAGCGCTCCCCACACACTATACTTCTAAGTCTCAATGCTTTTGCATGTTATCTTCCCACCTGAAATTTCCTTCTTATCTCATGTCTACTTGTCTACCAACTTCTTAGTCTTCAAAATTCAGCTCTGTCTGAGTCCTTACTGAGCTTCCAATTGAAAAAAATGACTTATCTTTAACCCTACCCCCACCCCCAGTATTTCTGTGCCCCGAACACAGTCATAATCTTAGCAATAGTGTCTATTTACTGAAACCTTGTTAGGCACTCTGTGTTATTATCTCATTTATTTCTTACAATACCATGCCAAGAGGTAGTTTTATTCCCATTTTTTAAGAGAGAAGTTTCTGGAAGCTTAAAAATGTGGGATTCAAGCCCCTACTACCTGTGTGCAAAGCTGATGCTCTTTTCCTCATTTTATGTCATTTTTCCAAGCTCTCTACTAATTTGATCATATTCTACTCAAATACATCTTTCATAGAGTTACACTAGGACAGAATTCAATCACTCTTAAGTGTGATAGATCTGTTTCTTCCCCCTGAACCCACAATGGTGAAACCTAACATTTGTCAAATGCTTTACAGCTGACAAGGATCCTCTCTCATATCAGAGCTTTCATTTTCACAGCAAACTTGTATGTAAAGATGTTTTTATTGTTGTTTTATTATACAGATGAGAAAACAGAGGCTCATGGAGGTTATGTAACCTCCCTGCTCTTTGCTTGTCTCAGTGTCCACGGAACTTATTAAAAACTGTTGCTTGATACTGTGCTTTTCGGTATTCTAATAAAACCGGCCAAGATTTATTTCAGTGATTTGATGTCAAACTAAGTTTTCTACCTGCTGTAGTTGTGCAGTTAATTTTTCAGCATAATATCCTTCAACCTAAATATTATCCTGAGAAGTTTCTCATCTGGTCTTCCTATATTCATTTTTGATCCCCTATTGTCTATTATCCACCCAGAGCAAGGGTAATCTTTTAAAAATATGAATCAGATCACATGACTCCTTGCTCAAAACCCTCCAGACTTTGTTTTGTACCAGAATAAAGTCTACACTCCTCACGGTGACCTGAAAGGATCTGCATGATCTGGCCTTGTCTTCTCTGAAATTATATCAGGGTCAACTTTTGAGATAAAAACTTGTTAAATGCAGTTTCTTGTTGTTTTTTTTCCCTTATAAAATTTATATAACTCCATTAAGATAGTGTGTGTGTGTGGGTGTGTGTACACACCCATAAAAGTAGAAATAGGCAATTTCTGAGGAAGTGCATGAATAATTATCAATATGCCTGATAATTGGAATGATACAACTCTATATTTTTCATGAGTTAACTCAGAGTCTAAGAAATAATTTACTAATAAATACAAGATAAAGTACTTTTCTTAATAATTTTGTAAGGGAGTTGATTTCACATGTTGAAAAAAAACCACTTTTAACAATTGCTTCATTGATGAGTGATGTATTCTTAATTTTTATATAAGACTTTAATAACACTTTAAAACATTTTTTTCTTTCCCGCTTTTTACATGGTAATTCAGCTTACAATAGCAGAAACATTTCTTGGATTCGATCATTACAGTTAAAGTGCTCAGTTATTCAGTACTGTTGCCACAAATTAATTTAGACTTTAAAAAAATGTGTGTAAGTAAGTGCGCATGTGCAACCGAGTGCAGGGGGAAAATACCTAGGGCTGAAAATGCTTATGAGGGTATCAACCTGCACAACAAGTCGTTACTCCATTTCTGCTTCTCTGGGTTACTTCAGAGTTACCTTGCACGGGGTGGAAGACCCAATGCAGTGAGATGGATGTAAGTGTTCAGCTTTAGTTTCTAGGGCGGAAGAGTCGGTGAGAATAATGTGGACAGTGCAGCAAATGCAAATCGGGAAGCCTGTGTTCATGGACTATAATAATTTTCACAGTTCCACGGATATATGTCTTCTCTTTTAACAGACCTAATTATTATTTATTATTATTATAAAAGCGCAAAACAAAATAGGATTAAATTTATTTAATTATAAAATATGTTCAGGTAGTGTGTGTGCATGAAAATGCTTTTAGTTTTCAGAGTTCCTTTGATGGGCTCCGTAGGTGCCACCTAAGAATGGTGATCACCAAATTAAGGTTTCTTGAGCGTATTTTTACATTCGTGGTAAATGCAGAGGCCCAAAGTGTGCTAGGGTTTTCAGTGGAAGAAATTCAATCCCCTGCGAATTATTTTAAGCTAGGATGATGTTTACTTTCTTTTAAAATAGTAAAACAAATTACTCTGTTGTGGAATACATACTTACAAAAGTCTTTAAGTGAAATATTACTGTCAATATTTACCTTAAAATCTAATTGTTGGTCTTTGTTATACACGTCAACTCAGAACGGAGAGTAACTTTGTCCTGTGATGAGCCTCGCACAGGAAGGCTGTGGAGAACCCTGGCACTTTTCTTCTTATGACTATAGTTGCAGTAACACACTGATCTACCTAATGAGGTAAAAAAAGACTATTAGGTAGAAATGTAGTTCCGAGACTTGTGACTATTGCCCTTCATGCCCTTCTGCCTACGTTAAAACAGATCAGACACAGGAAGTCCTGGAAACATTGTGTTGGATATTTTTTAATTACTATGTCAGCATGATCAATCATTCTCTAAATTCTCCAGTTTCCTGAAATAGCTTAGCCTGTGCTCATAGCACTTTACAGGAAGCAGCACCAAATTAGCCTCCATGTCCCCATATATTTTTCTCGGTGTCACAAAAAATCTGTATTGTCTAAATGAAATATTTGTCTTTGGCAAAAGGCCTGCGCACCAAACTACAATTGATGAACACAAGAATTAGAAATCAAAACTTTGTTTAGTCTGAGGGAAAACAATTCTTTAAACTGTAGCCACATGGCTGTTTCTTGTTTGCATGGCTCTGGGTGACTGTTATTGTCTCCTGTGATTCTCTGGGGCAGGGGCCTGACTTTGTTGAATGAGCCAATTGTTTTCCTTTGTGTTGCCCATCTAGTAAGTTCCCATCTGGTTTGTATCAGACTGTTTTCACAGCCAACAACTGCTGCCTTCTCTATATCCTGACACTTCAGGGCCCCACGCTATCAAAGCACTGCTGCGCCGGCCTTGCTGGCAGGGCCTCTACAGCTGTGCCTCACAGCTTGGAGCTATTACCCAGAGCACGGGTAACGTAGAACTTGGACTGGCCCCTATTCCCATTGGTGTCGTGTGTACAGTGAACAGAAATCCACCTTCACCTCCCCACCCCCTCACCCCGAAACTCACTATTCAACAGAAAAATCTTTAAGGCTTGAATGTTAGGATATGAAGTGGTGGTGTTCTTATTTTCTAGTGGCTTCCTGTATTTGAAAGCTCATTTTTCATTCTTTCACTCTTTTTCAAAAGTTACCAGGTCTGGTCCTGGTGAAGTGAACTGGTCACTATGTCACATTTAATTCTTGTTTCCAAGTTTAGTCAGGAATGGCTAGATATGGAAAAATCCACCTTAAAGGCTAAACAAATAATTCAGTGTGTTTTTAGTAATCGTCACAGACCATAACCTGAATGAACTTTTATATTTAAGAAGGATTTCCATCTCTGAAATTAGATTTTCTGTGTGTGGATTGTAGAGGCACTTAGGTTCAAACTGTTTGGTAACTATTAGGGAGTTTCTTTGCCTTCAGCTTTGTTTGCTATCAAATGTCATTTATAAGAATGTGATAATAGTGGCCTCCTCTAACAACTGTGGACTTGTGTAATTAAAGTTATAGGGGTTACAGTTGAGGAAGAGTTAAAGTTGAGCTTATTTATTTTTATTTTATAAAAATATATATATATTTATTGATTTCAGAGGGAGAGGGAGAAAGAAATAGAAACATCAATGATGAAAGAAATCATTGATTAGCTGCCTCCTGCACACCTCTACCAGAGATAGAATTTGAAACCGATGCGTGTACCCTGACTGGTACTCAGACCGTGCCCTCCTTGTTCATAGGTTGACACTCAACCACTGAGCCACACAGACGGGCAAAGTCGAGTTTATAGATATGTAGTTAGGATATCACTAGAGGCCTGTTGCACGAGGATTTGCACAATAGGCCTTCCTTCCCCTGGCTGCTGGCACCGGTTTTCCTCCAGCTCCTGGGACCCAGGCCTTTGGTCTGGCAGCAGCAGCGAGGCTTGGCTTCTCCGCTCTGGCTGCAGCGGAGAAGCCAAGCCTCTTCAGTCTTAAGTCATCTTCAGTCTTCAGTCATCTTCAGTCTTCAGTCGTCTTCAATCTTTAGTCGTCTTCAGTCTTCAGTCATCTTCAGTCTTCAGTCGTCTTCAATCTTTAGTCGTCTTCAGTCTTCAGTCGTCTTCAGTCTTCAGTCGTCTTCAATCTTTAGTGGTCTTCAGTCTTCAGTCATCTTCAATCTTTAGTCGTCTTCAGTCTTCAGTCGTCTTCAGTCTTCAGTCGTCTTCAATCTTTAGTGGTCGTCAGTCTTCGCTCTGCACCTGCATATGCAAATTAACCACCATCTTTGTTGGGTTAATTTGCATACCCATCCTGGTTGGCTAGTGGGTGTAGTGGAGTGACACCAATTTGCATGTTTCTCTTACATTAGTGTAGATTGCTTTTTATAGACATGAACTGAAACAGCACACATTTTTGCACTAAAAATAAATGCCTTTCATAGAATGTATTAATATCTAAACTAATAAAAGCGCAATATTGAAATTAACCGTCCCTTCAGGACGCCTACAGCCAATCAGAGCGGCTGTATGCAAATTAGCGCAGCCAAGATGGCGGAGGCCCACCGCAAACCGGTCCTGCAGGAGGAGCAGGGTGAGAGGAGCAAGCAGACCCCCAGACTGCGGCCTGGAAATAGACAAATCGTGGGGGGGCACGCACACGCAGAGGCTTAGCCTCGGTGACCCCAGGTCAGTTCCAAGCCACAGTGGCAGCCGCAGGTTCGGGAGCCGGCTGGCCAGCCCCCGCCCCTGCGGCTGAGGCCTGGGAAGAGACCGTTGGCAGGAGAAGTACTTAGTGCCCTGCATGCCTGACTCCTGGGTCTGATCAGCCTGGGCAGTCAGTGCTAAAAGGGCCTTCCGGCGCCCAGAGAGGCATGTCCCATCCACAGGGCGCTAAGTCCGGGCTGGGGGCAGGTACTTAGCGCCCTGCATGCCTGGCTCCTGGGTCTGATCAGCCTGGGTAGCTGGTGCTAAAAGCGCCTTCTGGCGCCCAGAGAGGCGTGTCCCATCGGCCAGCACAGGGGCTAAGCAAGCGATGGGAGAGAAAGCAATGGGGACCCACAGGCAGCACCTAGCAGGGCCTGCTTGGAGGTCACCATGATGACCCCTGTGCAGACAAGTGGGGGCTGCAGGCAGCACACAGCAGGGCCTGCTGGGTGATGGGGGAACAGGGAAGCAGGGTGACCAGAGAGCCGGTAATCCGACTGCAGGCAGCACCCAGCAAGGGCTGCTGCACCGCCATGGGGGAGCATGGAATCTCTGGGAGGTCACTGTGGTGACCCCCTAGCAGACAAGCATGCCACAGGCAGCACACAGCAGGGTCTGCTGGGCAGTGGTGGCCACTATGGGGGAGCAGGCAAGGGGGCCACCAGAAAACAGGCATTAGGACCAGCAGGCAGCACACAGCAGGGCCTGCTGAGCTGTGGCTGTGGCAAAGGGGGAGCAAATCAGGACCCACAGACAGCACCCAGCAGGGCACCCTGGGTGGTGGCAGCAGCAATTGGGGAGCAGGCAAGCAGGGCAACCATGGAGCAAGCAATGGGGACCTACAGGCAGCACCCAGCACAGACTGCTGGGTGGTGGCTGCATCCACCAGAGAGCAGTCAAGTGGGGCAACCAGGGAGCAGACAATCGGCCTGCAGGCAGCACCCAGCAGGGCCTGCTTGCCCATCCCCATGGTGTGGAGCAGACAGGCCTGGCATAGAGCAGAGAATCACATGAAGTGGACCAAAGCCATCAGTAGCACATCTCCTGAGGGCTCCTGAATTGGGGAGGATGCAAGTTGGGCTGAGGGAACTCCCCATCTGCCCTCCCCCTCCCCTACCTACCCGTGCATGAATTTTGTGCACCGGGCCCCTAGTTTATGAATATTATCTAATCTAATAAAAGAGTAATGTGCAAATTGACCCTCACTCTGGTACACATAGGCCATGCCCACCAGCCAAGCCACGCCCACTAGCCAATCAGAGTGACTGTATGCAAAGTAACCCAGCCAAGATGGTGGTTGGCAGCCACGGAGCTAGAGCAAACAGGCTTCTGTTGCACTAGCGATGGAGGAAACTGCCTGCCTAGGCTGCTCAAGGCAACAAAGTTCCAATTATAGAAGCCATGGAGCTGAAGTAAACAGGAGACTTCGTTTCACCGGTGATTCAGGAAACTGCCTGCCTAGGCAGGCTCTGGCCTCCGCTCAAGGCAACAAAGTTTCAATTATAGAAGATAAATAAACCTGATTCCAGAAACCTGATTCCAGCCAGCCTCACTGGGACATTGGGTCAATGGGAGCTGTGGCCAGCCTGCAAACAGCCATCAGCCCCTCACCCAGGCTGGCCAGGCACCCCGGGTCGGGGAGGATGGACACCAACCTTGAAGGGATTGTGGCCAGCCTATAAACAGCCATTAGCCCCTCACCCAGGCTGGCCAGGCACCCCAGCAGGAACCCCACCCTGATCCAGGACACCCTTCAAGTCAAACCAGCTGCCCCCCACCCATGCACCAGGCCTCTATCCTATATAATCCTATATAATAAAAGGGTAATATGCAAATGGACCCTAACAACAGAACGACTGGCAATGACTGGTCACTATGACACACACTGACCACCAGGGAGCAGATGCTCAATATAGGAGCTGCCCCTGGTGGTCAGGGCACTCCCACAGGGGGAGCTCTGCTCAACTACAAGCTAGGCTGACGGCTGTCAGTACAGAGGTGGTGGTGGGAGCCTCTCCTGACTCCTCAGCAGTGCTAAGGGTGTCTGACTGCAGCTTAGGCCTGCTCCCTGCTTGTAAGTGGTCATCCCCTCAGGGCTCCCGGCCTGCCAGAGGGATGTCTGATGCCAGCTTAGCTCCGATCACCTGGGGAGTGGGCCTAAGCCAGCAGGTGGACATCCCCTGAGGGGTCCCAGTCTGTGAGAGGGCACAAGCCGGGTTGAGAGACCTCCGCAAGTGCACAAATTTTTGTGCACCGGGCCTCTAGTGCTTTATAATATTGATAAAGTGCTTTCAAGATTAGTTAAAATGATAGTAATTTGTGCTTTTAATTTAAGTGAATAGCTAATTGTTGCAGAACGCTAAGTAGCAAGTTCTATGAGAATCAAACTAGAGTTACCATGACAAACGCGCACCTTCTGCTTCTGAATAATATCAGCTTACTGGTATTTCAAGATTTTAAAAAAAGAAATAGAAAGGAATTTGTCTTTGTAGTTAACAATATGGCCTGTGACTTAGCAATAACCATTCACTTGATGTTAAAGTCTTCCTAATAAGTAAGGTTAATTAGGTGGCTATTTTAATCATTAGAAAACACTTCAGAACTATAGGGTGTTCCCCAAAAATGTGTACACACTTTGAACTATTATAAAAGCAGAGTATATTAAAATACCCTTCATCTTCAAAATGTAATAGAATCAGATGTTAAAGTGTCTATACACTTGACTTTTTTGGGACACCTTGTATAAAGAAATCATCTTTCATTGCTGAAACTAATCTATTGGCGTTTTTTTCCAATATAAATTTTTATGGAAGTATAATATACAAAAGTGTACACTTATGAGTATTACAGCTGAAGGAATTTTCAGAAACGAAGCTACTTGTGTAACTCATACCCAGCTCAAGAAACAGCACATTGCCAGCACCCTAGATGCACCCTGACGTTCCCTTTCAGTCGCAATCTCACCCTCACTGGGTAAACCACTGTCTTGCCTTCTAACAGCATAGATTAGTTCTCTGGTTTCTGTACTTTGAATAAACAAAATCATGTGAAATGTAAGGCTTCTTTCATGAGGCAAACCTATTGTATTTTTTAAGATTCTTTTCATTTTCAAACCATTACGGCATGCTTTTATAAGGAATTATCCGAGAGGAATTTATTTTAGAAGCTGTGTCACGCAGGAAGTGTACTGTAGATAAAGTTGTCTGCTAAAACATCGGGTCTCTCAGCTCTCAACCAAATTTTAATGCTGGAATGTCCCTCTAGACATTCCTGCCCCTAAAAGGCAGGAACTCTCTTTGTCATAACACCACACAGCAATACATTCAAGCACTTAAATGGTTTTTAAATGAGCTTTAGTAATTAAATCTATACTATTCAAATAAATCATGGTTTGCATTCGGGATAGAATGGCTCACTATTTTCTGAATTATCAATCAGCTTCGTGGCAGTTGAATATAAGCTTTTTTGGTGCCACGACACTGTTTCTGACCGTGCTGTTATTGGAGGGAGCCAGTGAGTAACTTAACTTGCTTAAAAATATTAACTTCTTTTTATATATTTGAAGTACTTTAATATTTACAGAATTATTTTTTTTGTCAGTGAACTCAAATTAGTATAAAAGATCCAACTATTCTGAGTCTTACTACATTTTAGATTTCTCCTTAGTAAATTTTGTTTCAAATTCTGGACATCATCTATTTAAAATCTCTTGTGAGTTGAAAAATTCATGTTTGGGAGTCTTTGTCTTTATATTCTTATTTTGCAGTTAATAGCTTTATAATACCATACAGTTTTAAGAAATAATCCATAAAGGATTTGTAAAGCAATAATATAGCGATTTACAGATTTAAGTATTACTGTGAGAGTTCTGAGAGCTCTGCCTGCAGTGGCTTTGTGTTTCTTTTTTTTTTTTTTTTTTTTTTTT
>PVJC01006155.1:0-56087 GCA_004026665.1 Murina feae | reverse complement strand
GAGCTGCCCCCTGGTAGTCAGTGCGCTCCAACAGCCAACCTCCCACAGCTGGCCATCCCTGATTGGTCCTGATTGGGACTGGGTGAGACGGTCCCAATTGGCCTTTACTGCAGGCCAGGCTGAGGGACCCCACCCATGCACGAATTCGTGCACTGGGCCTCTTGTATGTATATAATTAAACTGGCAGGAAAGTAATGATGATCCTCAGAAGCCAGAAATAGGGAAAGTACAATTTCAAAGGGTAAACTAACACCAAAGTCAGTGCTTGCCTTCAGGAATATCTGCCAATCCCCCAAGGTCTGAAGCCGTATTTTAAAGGCCACGACACACATGGAAGACAAAGCCATGGGCTGGCACAAGGTGGACAGGTTAGGTTATTAACGGGTCACCTATGGTTGCTTTTGTGTATAATGGCAGAGTTGCAAAGCCTGAAATATTTATTACCTGGACCTTTCAGAAAAGGTTTGCTAAACCATGTTCAAAATAGTTCTAGAAATGGTCGGCATTTTTGGAAAAACCTGGATTGATATGGAAGGTTAGTGGCTGCACAGTAGTAGTATGTTTTCCCAGGCTTTTTTAAAAAAAATATTTTATTGATTTTTTTACAGAAAGGAAAGGAGAAGGATAGAAAGTTAGAAACATTGATCAGCTGCCTCCAGCACACTCCCTACTGGGGATGTGCCTGCAACCAAGGTACATGCCCTTGACCGGAATCGAACCTGGGACCCCTGAGTCCGTAGGCCGATGCTCTATCCACTGAGCCAAACCGGTTAGGGCTCCCAGGCTATTTTTATTGTTTCTTAATTCCTTAATCACTTAACGGACTCAATTTAGGGCAAGGAGTCACGCAGACATCTCTAAAGATTATCTTCCTGGCACAGGCTAAAGCATACATTATTCTACATTGATAACTAAACTATTAAGTAATTTGATCTAGATTATTGTTACAGTGTAACCCATTGTTTAGTTTGTTCTGGATATTTACCCAAGGATTATACCTTTTTGCTACGTTCACGCAGGAGTAATAGAATGTAATTACTATCTTTTGGGATATGAAATGTTAGGACCTTTCTCCAAATACAACTCTGATTTGTTTCCATGACATGGAGTTGGCCTTTTGGTGATGTGGTTGAGGTACCCCAAACAGGACATTAATTTTCACTCTTCACAACAGGAGAAATATAATCCTACTTCAAGATTTAGTGAGCCAAAGAGCCTCCTACCTTCTTGCACTATTTTTTAAATAAAATAAATGTTAATTTGTGTGTTTTTTGTGTGCATCATTTGCAACAAACTTGTATTTTCAAGGAGCTCATACCATACTCAGGTGAGGCAGCCCATTTGGAGCTTTAGCCAAGAGTTTAATGATAAAAATGCATTGCTTGCAAAAGCTTTAATTGAGCACTCTGGTGTATCCTGCATAGTTTTGCCAACAAACTCTTCTTTGCCTGAAATACAGAATCTTTAAGTTATATGTCACTCTCCAAGAAGCAAGGTGGGGAGATGCTGTGGCTTTTGCATTGTGTGTTCCTCCCCTAGACTCCCAATTCAAATAGTACACATTTAGAAACATGGAAATAGAAACTTCTTGCCTGGACATGCAGCATTTAGCTTTTTGAGAAAAGTGTATGTTCATAATTACCAAATTTGAAATGTATAGGCATCATTGCTACTAGAAATTAGAGGTTGGTTTAGAGCCAGGTCAGCTGCTCCCTGCTCCCTCTCCCTCTTAAGAGGTATCCAGCCTGTCTGGCTGCTCAGAGCCATCGTGTCCCGTAGTCCTAGTATTTCTTACCTCAGTGCCATCTGTTCCTTCTTGCCCTACCTAAGCAGCCTTCTCTGACACCTCAAGGCTTAATGAGGTGTTCTGCCTCTGTCCCAGGGCAACCTGCATTTCCCCTATCGGTGAGATCATTCCTTCACCTGTCTTTGCATGGGCTTCTCCCTCCTCCAAATGAACTATAAGATCCTTGAGTCCAAAGATCATGCCTTTTTGTTGTTCTTAATCCTCACCCAAGGATATTTTTTCCATTGATTTTTAGAGAGAGAAGGAGAGACAGAAAGATAAACATCGAAGTGAGAGAGAGAGACACATTGATTGGTTGCCTCCCTCACGGGCCCTGATTGGGGCCAGGAAACCAGCCTGCAACTGAAGTGCGTGCCCTTGACTAGGAAGTGAACCCACTACCCTTCAGTCTGAGAGGCTGGTGTTCTATCTACTGAGCCAAACTGGCTAGGGCCCATGCCTTTAATGCCTTTTTTTGTTCAACAGACTCTAAAAGTTCATCAAGACCAGTTCCCCAGTATATAGCCCCACATGGAAATTCAATTATTTTGAATGAAAGAATAAGTGAATGAATGAAGGGACTTTAGATCTTGGAGGGAGGACGGACAGGAACTCTGGATGTAGAGGCAACTGCCTTTAGAACAGCCCCAAGGACAGGGAAGTTGCAGAGGACCTGCATGAGAGGAGAGCCTCAAGGTGGTGCCTGGCAGTGTACAGCTGCCTCCTCTTACCCCACCTTCCCTCTCCCCACACCCCAGTCTGACTTGCCGAAGAGCCTCTATATAACATGGGTGGAGCCTTCATCGCTCACCCAATCCTTAGGAAATGTACCTCTATTTCAGTATTGTGTATGAAAGTCACTTAGCTCCAGAGGCTACACTACAGGAAATGTTGAGAGCGTGTAGGAAAACTGCACCAGTCCTGGGGGTCTTATTTTAATGATTCTATAAAAGTTCAATTTTTGCTCGCTGTCTGAGTTCATTTGGGACTGACTTCCTCTTTTGTAGTCATGAAATCTATATTAATTTGTTTATGTGGCAGAATAATATCAACCCGATTCCTTTCCCATGTTTACCCCTCCTCCTTCCTTTGCTTCATTCAGGCACTAGCCTATTTTGTGCTTCTTATCTCAGAGGAAGGATATGATAGCAGGAGACAGAGGAATAGAGTGTCTTCCTGGCTTTTTGTTTTAGAAGCTGCCCTTAGGTAAGGTGACCAGACGTCCCGCTTTTGGCGGGACAGTCCCGCTTTTTAACAATTTGTCCCGCGTCCCGGGACAAAAAAATCCCTATTTTTGGAAAAAGACATATGTACTACTCTTTGTAATGTTTTAAGTAATAATTAAAAAAAAAAAAAACACCACCCCACCCCCACACCCCGGTCAATGGTGTTCCGCTTTACCAATGTTAAAATCTGGTCACCTTACCTTGGGAGAAAGAAGGAAGAGGGGAGAGAGAGGGAGGAGGAAGGGAAAAAATTAACAGCATAGACAAAGGTTTGAAAGAAAAGATAGAGTAGGAAGAGTTCCCTACTCCTGGGGAATGAAGTAAATTCCTGGGAAAACACCAACGGCAGAGATGTTGCTAGGTCCTGTGGCTCATCCTGGGAAGGTGGCACAAACTGAGACGTTTTGGTGGGGCCTAGGAATAGAGAAGACATGTTTCCTCATCCTCAGGAGAGCCCCAGGAAGATTACAAGACCTCCGAGAAGAAGTGAGTGCATGGTAGTGTCACCACTGAGGTGGCCTTAAAAGGCTCGCAAAGCTTTCCCTGCCCCAGTGAGACACAAAAGCATGTCTCCTTGTGCCCAAGAGGACGCTGGAGAAATGAAGGGTACTCCATTTGCTGAAGGAGTCGGACAAACAGGGTGAGGATGAGTCAGTAAGTACCAGTGTGGAAGGGTACCCTTGAGGACCCGTTCCTCACTCCCCCCCCCTTCCTTCCCCCTACTGCATATCTTGGCACCTCATTAGTCTAGCTGATCAGGACTAGGTGAGATGGGCCAGATATGCCTTGGGGCCCTCCCATGATCCCTCCCCAACCCCAATCATGCTCCAGTGGGGTCCCTCGGCCTGGCCTTCGGGGATCGGACCGAAACCGGCAGTCTGACATCCCCCGAGGGGTCCCAGATTGCGAGAGGGTGCAGGCCTGGCCCAGGGACCCCACCAGCGCATGAATCCATGCACTGGGCCTCTATACATAGAAAATGTATAAAATGCATTGTGAATTGCCTACCAAGGTGCTCAGTAAGAGATAGATAATATCAGCAGAATTGCTTCACACTAGAAATTGAGTCCCTTTGAGAAGTGGCTGGATAGTTTACATGCAGGGCATTTAGCTCCATCTAGTGGCTTTCCCCTGCATAAGCGTCCTTCTACAACTATGTCTTCCCCTAGTACATACCTTTGATGCTCTTCTCATTGCTTTGTTGATTTCACTCAACAAGCATGTATTGAATGCCTCCTGTATGCCAGGCACTCATTTGGCTGCTGATGCTGTGGCAGTGAACAAGACAGAACATGGTCTCTGCCTTTAGAGAGTTTATGGGCAGGTGGGAAAGACAGAAATTAAATAATTTCCCACATTCTGAGTTCAAGTTCTAAAAAACAGTATAAAGGAGTACAGGATCCTGTGAATGTGTAAGAAGCCTTCCCTAGGAAAGTGACACTGAAGGTAAGAAGAGAAGAAGTTGGCTAAGAGGCCACGCCAGGCATGCCTCAGCCACCCAGCAGCATCTCTCCGGAAACCTCAACTCAGTTTAGGATCCTGCCAGCCCATCAGGCACTACAATCTTAAACCATAGGCTATGTCATCAGTCATTTAGTATCCATTACACCCCACCCTATGCCAGTTCCTGTGTATACATGGTCACTGACCTCTGATTATCCTTTCACAGGCGGTATTCAGAGAGGTTGAGAAACTTACACAAAATGCCATGACAGAGACAGGATTCGCAGGTGGGTCTTTCTGCCCTCAAAGTCCATGTCCTTTCTTCTGCTCGTGCCAAGCTCAGATCTCTTTATTCTGCTGCTTGCATTTGGCTGAAAGGAAACCATTAGGAGAGTGAAAATGTGAAGGGAAAAATAATAGCTTTGTGGGTCAATAATACCTTTGTGAAGGGCAGAGAAGAAAATGCTGACTTGGCTGGTTATGCGCCATCAGTGTGTCAGAAAAGTGAACCCTAGAGATCTCCTCTGTCAGGAAAGAGTCTCCCTAATAATGCTCAATATGTGCTTGTGATTTAAAAGGAATGCAGTTGTGGCTAAATTAAAATGACTTGAGGGATCATTTGGAGAAGAGAGGTTATTCTATGGAGACCTCTAGGGAGCTGCAAGGATCACCAAGCACCATGAACAAAACTCTACTGGGTCAGAAAGTGGCCACAGGGCTATGCAATGGGGAGACAACCAGCTGCCCTGGTTTGCTCAAGGCTGAGCGATTTCCCTTGGCACAGAACTTTCCGCTTGAAAGCTGGGACTTTCCTGGACAAACCATGATGGTTGGAGTCCCCAGAAATGGGTCAGACTAGGAGGGCGTTATATACTCATGGAAGTTAAGCTGCAGAGTTTTTAAAACCTGGGGTCCAGGCAGAAAAGGTAGGACAACATATGATACCTTCCTGCTGAGTCCCTGGGTTACTGTCCCAGAGCTCCTACCAGCAGAACTCGTTGGCTTCAGGCTTAAGGGAGGGCGTGGGTAGATAGAGGACAATAGGACAACAGAGTCAGGCTGGTCTGCACCTTAGTTTCCTCATCTGTAAAATGGGATGACAGTGCCTACCTCCTAAGACTCCATAGGAACCATATGAGATAATATGTGTGAAGTGCTCAGAGCAGAGCCTGGCCTAGAAGAATACAGGTGTCACTATGTCACTCTCAGGAGGAGAAACTTGTGTGTCGTCCTGGACCAATCACCGTCTATAGCTGTGTCCCTGTCTTTTAAAGTGGAAATCAAAGGCTCTGCCAAAGCTTTCAGAATAAACAGAACAGGATGCAATCCGGAAGGAAATGGTGAGCGGTTAGGAATGCGTGTTCTGGAATCAGACCACTTGGGTTCTATCCAGCACTGCCATTTAGATGTTCATTTATTATTTAGCAAACACGCACAGGGAAGGCCCTGTTCTCAGCACTAGACACGTATCAGCTCATTTGGTTCTCACAGCAATCTTACCAGGTGGGTGTTTTTATTATTCATCCCGTTATAGACGAGGAGACGGAGGCACAGAGAGTTTATAACTTGCTCCACCCACACAAGGAGCTAGAAGTTTGTTGACATCTCTGTTCCCTAGGTCCCCTAGAAAAGCGGGGATATAAATGATGATAACTACCTCACAGGGTTGTTATGTGGATTTGATGAAATAATCTATAGAAAACCCTTAGCAAAGGGTCTAGAACACACTAAGTGCTGCATACTTAAACATAAAGTACCTTACTTATTTGGAATGACAGTACATGTATTATTTGCTATATTTATAAAAAATATAACTGGCAGTTTAAGGAAATGGCCAAATGAGTAAAGCAGTAAAAGTCCAGGGGAGGGAGGTACATAAGACACCCTGAACTTAGCGACAGGACAGGTCTAAAGATCCTATTTGCATGAGAGACTTTATAGGTTCTTGGGTAAAGAAATGGTAAAGAAGACTTTAAGGATTGACCATTGGTCCCCGAGCTCTAGGCTTTACTTTGCTGAACTAAGAGAAACAATAAACAAGCCCTCACCTCCACGAAGAAGTCTTCAGAAGCTCCGGATTGGAAAGTTAAGGTATTCTTGTGATCTATTCTTGCCTCCTGCAGTAGAAAGCCTGGGCAGGGGCAGGCTCTACTCGTGTTCCAGATTTCTACCATGACCACCTCTGGCTTGCCAATTCGAAACCACTGTTGTCTCTCTGGCTTCATCCATTTAGATGTTCATCTTTGACTCACTAAACTCAGCCCTCTGCCTTCTCCCGCTCTATTTTTGATCCTGCCCTTTGATTCCAGACAAGGCACATTACTCTATGTGCCCTAAGTGGAGGGGCCTTGAGGGCAAAGAGGATTGGCCAGGGATGGGTGAGGTGAGAGGAGTCTCTCCAGAAAGAGATGTGGTAATGATGCTCACAAATAACTCTAAGAGTCCTGGCCAACCCCTAGGAAGTCACCCCAAGTTCTTTACCAGAGAGGGCGTTAAGCTACATTTTGGAAACCTAGTAAGAGTTGTAAATAGCAGCAGAAAGAGAACAAGAACACTTCTGCAGGGTGTGTTACAAGAACAGTAAATAGTGAGTGAACACTGGCTGTCCAGCCAGGCCACAATCCCTTCCTTCCTCTCTCATCACTTAAGAGGCGGCCGGAGCAGTGCTCTCAGGCTCAGGTAATTATTCCAGGCTGCGCTGCTTTGCCCCCAAATGGACTCTTCAACTCTCCTAAGCCCTTTTGGATAGAGAGCTGGATTGAAAGGTATTTGGTTTTCATTTCTATTTCTGCCCTGGATGCTGCCCCCCTCAAATAGTTGACATCTAGTATTGGCAAGTTCCATGCCTCCCCTTTGAGTAGATGCTCCACCCTGCTAGGGTGAAATGGTGAAGAGGAGGACTTTGAGGATTGACCATTGGTCTCAACACTCCAGGCTTTACTTTTTTGAAATAAGAGACAATAAACAAGCCCTCTCCTTGTCTGCATGGAGGATTTGGATGAGGGCTGCCGCAACCTTGGTGCCTGGCATTTCAGCGCTGGTTTCCTGGGTTTGGGTTGTGGGTGGGATGCTGCAGAGTGGAGCCACCATGTGACAGAAGGGAACACAACAACGGGGAGATTCCCCTGCAATGGAAAAGGGGAGGTTTCTTGGGAGGAAATGAGCACCTGGGAACCCTGATGGTCAAAGGCCATTGAATTGTTTCCCACAGACTGATGTTTTCTGGGGGAACTCAGCTAAAGTCATCATGTGTCTCCAGGGTTCTGCTAAGAAAGCTGCCAAGAAGAGACTGGAACTGGGCTTCAGCTGGGCTAAAGGGTGATTCACCCACATGGTGCATTCAGGTCTGCATTTCTGCCCTGAGTGACTCTTCAGTCCAATCTTACTAACACTTTTCCACGAACGTTGTGTTTTGTCCTACAGATCCTATAGGACATAGCATGACAATAAAATCTTAGTGCTTCCTATTATTGTTGCAAAGAGACCACACTAATATTTTTATGGCACTTTTATTTTTGTTTTAATGTACGCTATATGTGAAAATAACTATTATACAAATCAAGTAGTCTGCTTTCCATTGCTAAGCATCTCTGACAAAAAAGCTGTAAGAAGCATAATAGATAAAACAGTTTTTAGAATCACTACTTTGGTGGCTGGGATATGAAGCTGGCCAGCCCCTCTCTGCCCATGCCACCAAAGATGAACTCGGTGGGCATGTCCTTCCTTAGGTCATTGTACTTCAGAGGAGGGAGGTTCTCTCCTTGGCCTTCATCCCCAGGCAGCCCCTCCCTTACAACACCCCCATTCCTTCCCTGGGGACTGATATTGAGTGCCCTGCTTGCTGCCCTCCTGCGATCTGTGGGCTATTCAGTCGTCGCTGGCCTCCTTGCTTAATCCAACTCCCATGATGGCATTCGGAGTCCTCACCAAGGAAGGGAGCATCATTAGTCATCTCTGCGGTCACAGTCATCTTCCCTCCCCTCGCTGAGGTCTCTCCTCCTTCAGGACATTTCTTTTTTTAACTGTGAAGAGAGTCTCTGTGACCTTCCATCTGGAGGCCTTTCCTGCTCAGTAAATCCACACCCACTCCACCCCTCAGCCCTGTTCCCAGTGTCCTTCCCACAATGCCACAATGCCATTGACTTATCTGGGCTGCCTAGGACATTTCTATTTACATTTCATTACAGCATGGATTTGAGGTGAGCCTGTCAATGAAATAAGTGTGAACTTGTTTTATTTTTGTTTATTGTGAGTTTAAAAGGCAGGGAGGAGAAAACCATAGTGAGGGAAGAAGGGAACCAGCATTTACTGAGCCCTTAGAGTGCCCACCCAAGATAGATGCCTCACACATTTATCCCAATCTACAGAGGAAGAAATGGAGGGTGAATAACTTGCACAACACCAGGATTGGTAGACAGAGAATCCAGTTGCTAATTTGCTCTCATTTCATGTAAAAATTAATGAACATTTCCTGGATGATTCAATCCTTAAAAAAAAAGAAAGGACTTATGAGGTGTGCTGTCAAATGAGCTATGTGACCTGGGGCGAATCAATTAAGTTCTTTGGGCTACAGTTTGAACATCTGTAAAATTAGGGATCTGCCATCTAAGAGCTTCTGACCCAGTCATTAATTACCCCTGTTCTCAAAGAAGGACTTGTCCTGCCCAGCCCAAATCTCTCAAGAACCTAGACCACACTAGTAGCAAGTAAATGACTAGTACTCCTGGGGTATTAATCAGGAGCACATTAGATATTCCATCCTTCCCAACAAGGCAGCAGTTGTACAGCCATGCTCTCACTCTCCTGAACCAGGCCCTGTGAGAGGGCAGAAAAGGGAAAAACCCAGTGAGCGCTAAAGAGGTTTCTACATCACCTAGATTTCTCCATCACTACTCCTCTACCCCTTCTGCCCCAGCAGCTGGAGCCAGTGTGCGTTGACCCTGCCACCCTTCCCTCTGCAACCTGTGTGCTCCCCCACTGGCGGGCTGCCAGTGCCTGGGGAGGGCCAGTGCCACTGTGCTTTATCCCTGGACAGGCCAAGACAAACAGATTGGACTTGCATGGCCTCCCCTGCACCCTGGGAGAGCACTGCCCATGAGAGGGAAATAAGATAACATTTATGAGAAGCAATAAAAGCTACAGCAGCATATGCACCTTGAAATTCTAGGAGCTATGAATTGGAAGGCCACTTCCTAACTCCTTGTGCAATTTGTACTCACCTAGCCTAGGGGGAAAGGATCACATAGATATCCATCCACATCCATACACACACACACACACACACACACACACACACACACACACACACTGAGTGGCCAGAGTATTATGACCACCCCATCAGTACTTCGCTGGGCTACCTTTTGCCTTCAATACTGCGCGATTCTTCTTGGCATTGACTCGAGATGTTGAAAGGTGATGGGAGGAATCTGACACCATGCCTGATGAATAGCACTGTCCAGTTCTGTGAGATTTGATGGTTGTGGAACCAGCTGCCCGATGGCTATTTTAACTTCATCCCACAAATGCTCAATTGGATTGAGATCTGGTGATTGTGGTGGCCACCTAAGCAAGTAAAGTCTTCCTCATGTTCTTAAAACCACTCCTGCACAATACGAGCACTGTGGCAAGGCGCATTGTCTTGTTGGAAGAAGCCATCTTCATTGGGACACACCATCAACATGATAGGATGGAGCTGATCAGCAACGATACTTAGGTATGTTGTGCTATTCAGATGTTCATAATGGTCTGGCCCTCTAGCAACTTTAGCGTGAAATTATAGCTAATTTGCCTACAAACATCAAGTGGTCATAATAATATGGCCACTCGTGTATGTGTGTGTGTATGTATGTGTATGTAGGTATACTGACTATCTCTTTGGGATTTGCTAAGCATCTCATATGAAGTATCAGCATTCCTAGGAAACTGCATTTATGAACTCTTAATTCTGCTAGAGTTTGCCAACACTCCAGAGTCAAGGCAAGACTTTTAAATAGCTGTGGACTAGATTCTGACCTCGGAGCACAGATTGGACAAAGATGCCAGGGAAACACATATATAATAACTTAATCAATCAATAAATTTTTTAAAGAAGATGCCAGGGAAGCTGAGTTTAGGAGGTTCATTAAAGAAGCTAATTTATTTGCTTAATCTCAAACAACTGGTTAGTGGTAAAACCTAGATTCTAATCCTCTTTCTGTCTCCAGACCCAATGATTGCTTCTTTCCATTTTACCTCTCCTACCTAGTCACTACCATATTAACTTTCTAAAAATATATGAAATGGATTATATATGCGAATAAATATAAATAATATATATGTATTGTTAAAGAATAAGCACTTGTGAACCCACCCACCCAACTTAATAGAATATTATCAAATTATTGAAGCCCCCATATGCCCTTCCCTTCCCGCCCAGAGGTAACCACAATCCTAAAATGTATACCAATAATTCCTTTGTTCCTTGGAACTTTACCACATTTCCTATGTATTTTCTATGTAATGTCTACTTGCTCCTCCAGATCCATTTTCATTTTCTCAATCCTGCCCTGTGCCCCATCAGGGGATCCCTTGACCCCTCACTTCCGAATGATGGGTTTGGCAAAAGTGAAGCACAGACAGGAGATCTGAGGATGAGGAGAATGAGGTAGGGTGTTTGCTTCCATGCCCCCTCCCTGCGGGGTCACCCTCCCGTAAATTGGTTGCAATCCTCTACCAAAGGCAGGCAGCCCCTTCCACATAGCTATTCCCATCTTCCCCTCGCCTTGCTCCTCAGGCCTGAGGATGCTAACACTTCCTGGCTGTGTGGTTAGCCCTAGGGCACTGTACCATTCTTTGTTGATTTCTCAAACCTAGTGTTTCTCAATCATTTTTTTTCATTATCACCTCCCTTTAAGTAGCGTTTTCAGATTTTTTCCATACTCCTCTTCCCCACCATTAAATTTTAATAGCACAGACATACTGTACTGCATATCTGTCTATGTACCGTATATCGCTTCTGTACTTTGTACATGAAAATAATATATTTTGCCCCCAAGAGCTAATTTTCTGCCCTTATTCAGAAGACATGCCCTAACTAAACTCACATTTTTGTAGAATCCCTTTAATAAGTGATTATAACCACCCGGGTTGTTATGCCGCCTCTCTTTTGCCAGAGCACTGATTAATACATAGTTATGTCCCTGACAATATATTTTTTGTTTTTCTGGATTTTGACATTTACATAAAAGAAACAGCACAGTGTATTTTTCTTTGTCTTGCTTTTCTCACTCATTATTATTTTGTGAGATTCATCCATATTAATGTGCATAGCAATTACTCATTGTCACTGCTGTATAGTGTGGCATTGAATCAACAAATCAAAATTTCCATGTTCATTCAGTGTTGATGGACATTTGGGTTGGTTATCTGAACATGTGGCATGGTGTGTACAAGTTTACAGGTGTGGATATGGTTATGGGTACGGATATGGATATGAAAATAGAGAGTCCAGGGTATATGTCAGGATGTAAATAGCTGGGCTGTAGAGTGTAACCCTTGCCAGGAAATACAGAATTGTTTTTCTATGCCTACACTAATTTATACTCACACTGATAAGGTATGAGAGTTCTGGTTTCTTCACATTCTTTCCAGCATTTGTTATTGTTAGACTTCAAAATTTTTGCTGATCTGGTGGATATGAAACAGATATCCTATTGGCCATTTGTGTTTCCTTTCTGTGAACACCTGTTTATGCATTTTCTCTACTATTCTTTTGGGGTGTTTCTCTTTGTTTTTGACTCTTTGGCATCCTTCATAAATTCTGGACACTAATTATTTACCAATTACATATGTCATGAGTACTTTTTATTCTCTCTTTTTTTAAAATATATATTTTTATTGATTTCTTACAGAGAGGAAGGGAGAGGGACAGAGAGTTAGAAACATCGATGAGAGAGAGAAACATCAATCAGCTGCCTGCTGCACACCTCCTACTGGAGATGTGCCGCAACCAAGGTACATGCCCTTGACCAGAATTGAACCCGGGACCCTTGAGTTCACAGGCCGACGCTCTATCCATTGAGCCAAACTGGTTAGGGCTTTTATTCTCTCTTTAAGATGAATTCTGATGAATAAAAGTTTAAATTTTAATGTAGAAAAAAGTATTAATCATTTTCTTTATGGTATGTGCTTTTTGTGATGTATTTGAAATGCTCTTTCCTATCCTGAGTTGATAGTTATTCTTTTAAAATATTTTTAAAGATTTTTTATATTGTGCCTTTCACATTTACATTTTTATTCCATCAGAAACTATTTTTTGTACCTAATAGGGATCCATTTTTTCTCCCATGTTAACTGAAACCAATTTTCCAGTACCACTTATTTGATGGACCCTCATCTCCCTTTTCTACCTTTAGAGCCTTCTTTGTCATCCTATATAATAAAAGGGTAATATGCAAATCAACCGCATTGCAGAACAACCAGTCACTATGATGTGCACTGATTCCTAAAGGGCAGTTGCTCAACACAGGAGCTGCCCTCTAGTGGTCAGTGCACTCCCACAGGGGGAGCGCCACTCAGCCAGAAGCTGCGCTCACAGCTGGCAAGCGCAACCTCTCCTGCCTCTATGCCTGTCTGACCAACCGATGGCTTCCAAACTGCAAAAGGGCACAGGCTGGGCTGAGGGACTCCCTCCATCCCCCTCCTGAGTGCATGAATGTCATGCACTGGGCCTCTAGTATATTTATATATGTGTAGGTCTCTTTCTGGTTTCTTTCTTGTATCCCATTGGTTTGTTAATATATCTCTGCATCAATAACACAGTTTTAATTTCTATAGCTTATTAATGTCTTGATATCTGTTAAGGTAAGGCTCTTTTCTTTTTTAGAAATGTCTTGCCTATTCTTTTTTCTTGGGTCTTTCCTGTAAAAAAAATTAAATGGTTTGTCAAGTTTCAAAAAGAACCCTAGCAGGCAGCGTCATGGACAAACAGCAGGCTCAGCAGGAGCACCTACCGCAGCACAGGGAGGGCCACTTGGGGCAGACCAGGTGATGAAAGGTGGTGCCAGCAACCCAAGCATATCTGAAGTCCAGGAGCCAAGGCCTCCGAGAGTCAGAGCAAGACCACCTGGCATGCAGAAGCTTATTTCAGAAGTGCTGTGAGGCTATTTCTGCTTGTTTTTATTAGCCCAGGGGCCCAGGTCATCATAAATGTGCTAAACCTCTATCATAAGCCTTTTGGGGAGGTTCATTTAGAAACTGGAATAATTTAGTGTGAAAAAGAGAAAAACTAGCAGTGATTTAATTGATGAGTACTGTCCTAGGCTAAGGAGATAAGTGAAACTGTAAAAACAGGCCAGAGTTGTGGATTCGGACTCAGAGGCTTCTCTCGGTGTTGCAGGGGGGCAAACCTAGGTGAATCCACAGCACCAGCCAGCTTTCTCCCAAAGAGGATGCATATGGTTCCAATACATGTCCATTTCTGTTTGTTTAGCTGACACTTATTAAGCATTTACTATGGAACTGGTTCTCTTGTAGGCACTTACCATGTATTATTTAAATTCTGCTCCCCCAACCCACATCAACTCAGAGAATGTATCCAGGTGATGAGTGATCAATCACTCGACACAGATTACTGAGAGAAGGTAAAGAATGCTCCTACACATCGACCTTGGCAACCACTCCACAAACTGGGCTTTTGAACATTTTCCTGGGGGATCTTGTTTATTTGCTCTGAATGGGAAAACATATGGCCAGGAGTAGGTCATGTGGCTCAAAAACAAAAAGAAACAGGATCATGGAGACCCCATGTTCTCTGTTGGGAGCAAGCAGAAGGAAGGGAAGGACAGGTAGAAGAGTGCTTTGGAGCACACCGCCTGGAGCACCCTCCATAAGCCGTGTGAATAAAATTTGGCCCTTGGCTCCGGGCAGGAAGTCCAGAGCCTCAGATGCCAAGTGTTGGCAACAGGGGTTTTCCAAGAAGAAGGCAGTGCCTTAAATCCTTTGTGGAGCAAGACAGGTTATAAATAGATGTATAATTTTTTTAACTAGAAGGCAACAGGCTTAGCACAGCTATTCTTCCCTTTTGGTTCTCCTCCCTGCACCACTTTGCCTATTATATCCTTGCTACCAGGCAGACACACCTGCCACGAGCCAATCGCTGCTGAGCAGCCTCAAGGAGTCAGGATGGAAACTGGCTTCTATTACGATTCCAGATTGTGACCTTGCTTGTGGAAAATAGTAAATCTTCCTATCTTATCTCTGGCTAATTGGGCAGGAGGTAGGGAGACAAGAATTTATCATACAATTTGCCACCTGCTGACTAGAACACTAATGTAGCCATTTCGGAGGCAGGCTCTGATTTTAGTGACAGGCTGAGGAGAAAAGGGACATAGTGTGGGTTTCTGGGACATGTAGTGAGAACCTGCTCTTGGGGCTTCTAACTGCACGATCAGAAGACTGATATTTTATGAGTGGCCAAGTTTTATGTGACTTGAGGTGTGTGTGTGTGTGTGTGTGGGGAGAGAGAGAGAGAGAGAGAGAGAGAGAGAGAGAGAGAGAGAGATATTGATTTCATCTCTCCTAACAGATCCAAAGGGGTGTGAGCATGCAGGCACTTAGAAATGATTTAGCTCAGTACTTCTCAAACTGCTCATCAGAATTAGTTGGAGGTTTGCTAACACAGAAATTGCTCAGTCCCACTCCCAGAGTTTCTGATTCAGTAGTTCTGGGCTGAGGCCTGAGATTTGCATTTCCCATAAGTTACCAAATGCTGCTGATGAGAACCACTGATTTTGGCCAACCTCCTGACGTCGTCACAGATGAGGAAACTGAAGCCCAAGAGTTAATAAAAGCACACACCCAGGAGCTCACAACGGTTGTTGGCTAAAGCCAGACTAGAACAGAGATTCCTGACGTCTAATTCCGTGCTTTTCCCACCACTTCAGGCTGGTGCCTGGCCAGAGTGCCAGGAAGGTGCTAGTCTAATAATAAACATGTTATCCTTTGTGGCTGAAGATTACCAGCCTCTACATTGTTTCCTCTTCTCCTGCCTTCCCCAGTCCAACATCACTGGCCCTGCTAGTTCAGTACATAAATAGCTCAGCCCAGCCCACTCACCCCATCACCCAGTGGGACTTAGAATCAGGTCCTGTTCCTGCAGCTAAGGTGTCCACTCCTGAAGGCCTGGTGCCTAGCTTACTCCCTTCATACCCTTGCCGGCAAATGAACTGGGGATCTGGGGCCACTGGTCATGTGTATTGGCCCTGAGTTATAGCTCTTTCTACATGGTTATTCACCAGAGGTTTGACCTTGGTGTCCGACATTTATCCTGCCTGCCACCTAAGTCAGGTTATTGTGCCTCTGTAGAATCCAAATTCTGGAAGGAGACAAAGATGTCTGAAAGCCTCTGACTGGAGAGCCTGATGGATTAAATCCTTGAACAGTCACAAAAAGCTGTTGGGGTGCCTTGGGCAATGTGGAGCCAATCTGGGCAATGCATTCCAGATGGTTTCCCTTCCTTCTTTGGGTTTGGGACCAGTTGGAGTTCCCGGGCGGTCTCCCAAGGTAGACCCACAGATAGCTCAGGACAACTATCCAGTGGGAGGGGCCAGACTCAGGATGACTGTGGCAGGCTTGGAATTGGAGGAAGGGCCCCTCCTTTGTGTGAAGCATCTGGATATCATTTTCAGTCTATTAAAAACACTATACTCTGCTAAATACAGCCAATTCATTAAAAAAAAACAAAAACAAAAACAAAAAAACCACTCAAGGGACAATTCCAGGCCAAGCAGTTGCCCCAAAATGGATCCAAATAATTTTGGGCTATACTATAGGTGAAGCTCAGAGAAAGGCTCCAACATTCTCTAATGGGCATCCAATCACCACCACCACCCAGGTCCACTTCCCAGCTTTACCAGCTCTTGAACGATGACACCACCCACTGACTACAAAGACTCAAGGGCAATGTCAGGGCTTAACAGTATAATTTGCTTTGTTGTTGTTGTTGTTAATCATCACACAAGGATATTTTTTTCCACTGATTTTTTTTTTAATTTTTTTAGAGAGGGTGAAAGGAAGGGAGGGAGAGGGAGAGAGAGAAACAGCAATGTGAGAGAGAAACATCAATTGGTTGTCTCACCCACATGCCTCAACCTGGGCAGGATCCAACCCAGGTACTTGCTCTTGACTGGGACTCAAACTCATGACCCTCAGTTCTCAGACAACACTCTAACCACTGAACACCATCAGACAGGGCAGTATACTTTGCTTTTTTGTATTATTTTAGCTTGTGCAAAATGTTCAGGATAGATATAGAAGATTTTCTTCCACTTTCAAGGCTTTCTGACTGGTTTATAGAAAATAAGCATGAGATAGAGAGAAGAAGGGTAGGGACAAGGGAGAGCACATGAGAGAACAGAGAGAAGGAGCAGACTCAATGGATGAGCCACCTGATAATTCTCAGTAGACTCCATGGTCTGTGAATTAGCTTTGGCTATGACTAAACTTTTTTACTGTGAAGAAAGACTTATTTGTCTGTTGCCCTGTTGCAACCCCGAGGTTGGATGGTAATCTGAGGCCAGTTAACTAATAGCAGCCCCCTCCAAGAAGCCTGAGGAGAAGACAGGAGGTGAAGAGTGTGCCTCTGCCCGATGAGTGTCCAAGGCTGGATGGGAGAGAACCAGTCCCTGCTGGAAATCCTGGTGAAAAAGACACTATATCCCAGTGCTGGGGAGCTTTGGGCTTACTAGAAAAGAAGTGTCACAAAACAGATGCGCTAAACAATTCCAAAGGAAATGAGTCCATCAATATTGAGGGGTACAGTGAAAAAGTGAACAGAGCAGGCAGGGGTAATATGGAAGAAGAGTTACTGAAAAAGAATACCCTTTTCCATCCAACAGTCAGACACAAAGGAAGCCTGGGTATAATCCTGCCCAAGCACGCCAGTGTCTATTCTGTTGTTTATGGAACTGTGCTTTACTAAAATTATTTTGGACACATTTCTAGAAGGTAAATATCAGAGAATTAAAATCTTATACATCCAATTAATCCCCCAGAATCACCTTGTTTGAGGAGTGGAAACGTCATATATATCCTGAACTATTTCTGATGCTAAAAACATGCTTCTTAAGACTTTCAGTATAATCCACAATGGGAGAAAAGAGTAACATTCTTGACATAAATCTATAAATATATATCATTATATAAAACAAGCTGTGAATAATCAAATACACTAATCTATACTCTGCAAACTTCTGGGAGACAGACCTCTACAGAGCATGTCCATATGCTTCTCACTACGTTATCTTACTATGTCCTTGGGAGTCAGACAAGAGGATCCTTATCCCTGTTATGCAGAGACCTCGTTTGACCCTGGTTTCCTGGATGCGTCAGCCTGCAAATCTACAACCTGAGGCCCAGACCCTCACCTGTCTTGACAGAGCTTTTCTGGGCAGCCAAACTACACGCTGCTGCATTCCGAGGTGTTATTAATTACTGTTGATGTTGCTCATGGCAGCTCTGCTGTGAAATGCCAGGCCTGCTAACAGCTCAGCCTCGGGCTCTGTGCTTGTCTTCTTGGAATCATACCTCAGGCCTAACCTTTATCTTCTTTTACGAAAGCAGGACAGTGACACACTCTCAGTTGCCATAAACAATAATTTTCTGCAACTCATCCATCTTGTGATAACTGACACATATCATGAGCATCAGCCAATCCTTCTGGAATAATATTGACAGGCACAGAAGGAAGTGACAATTATTTTTCCTTCCAGAGTTAAATGGGGGCATTTGAAATTGTTTCCCAGACCAAGAGATTTACACGATGCAGAACTTCCCTGGACCGAATGCTTTTTATTCACTTGAACTTTAAGAGAAACTTTCTCAAGGGTCCAGACAAGTGTGGCTCTAGCTCTTTAGATGGAAGAAATGTTTGTTTTTGTCTTGTCCGTATCTGGTGACCAGCAGCTCTGCTCTTCGGCATGATGTCAGGTTATGTTGGACCTCTTCCCCGTTATGTTGGACTTCTCCCTTTGTGACTCGTGCTTCTCAACGACAGGTTGAATGGAGGAGCTCAGGATTTTCCCAATCAGAGACACCTGAGACATGCCCTAAGCCATCTTGCCTTTGGAACAGAAGTGGCAGATGCAGAGCATCTCTGCCCAGGTCCAATGTCATGGCCACACAGTCCCCATTTCCTTTCCTGAAACGGCCATAAGCTCAACTTGAGATGGAGGTTTCAGTGTTTGCGTAGGAGGAAGATACCTGAAGAATTACTCCATGATGAAAACTGGAGTCCTTGAGGCTCTGCTCTATAGGGGTTTGGTCTAGATTGTCTTGAATAATTCACTGCACTGTGGGAAATGAGCTCCTCTGGTCATGGACCTGACAGATGGCAATGAGTCTGGTCAGGAGTGTCAATGAAAACTCCCCAGAAGATTGCTGCTCCTCCCTGCAACTTCGATGGCAGTGCCATATGGATGGATCTGCCCACCGGTAGGTAACCTTCTCATACCCAGAGAGTGTAAGCACCAAAAAAAGCACGTTTCCTGAGATCTGCATAGGGCATGTCTTAGCAGGCATCTGACCTGTTTTGAGTCAGCAGAGGAGAATCCGTCAAACCAAATATCATTGAGAAAATGTGGAGCTGTTCTTAGACTGTGACCTGCTAGAGTCCACTCTGGGACCTAAGAGCTGAGGAGAGCTGGCCTAAAACAGCAAGAATCATCCAAGAAGCAGGATGGAGGCACACCCATCCTGCCCTGGTGGCTGGCTGCCAAAGTCGATTGGCTCCAGGGGAGTTGCAGGCAAAGAAAAAAATACTTCTCCCTGCTCTGCATCAGAAACCTGTGCATGGGTCACAAGCTGCTGGAGCAAGGGCAGAATTGGAAGGACACCAGGAGGCTTTTGCAATCTGATGATATTCCTGGGGCTCAATGAATCCTTCCATCTGATCTCCTGCTTCCAGGAGGCTTCCACCCCTGGCTTCCCTCAGGTGTGGTGATGAGCCTTTCATTTGACATTGAGCAGCTATTTCCACATGGTCTGTCCGTGCTGCCACCTAAAAAAAAATGCTGGATTCTTGGTTGGCCAAGTATCTGGGTTGTCCCACCTCCCCAGCTTCTTTCATTGTGAGAAATGAGATTACCCTGCAATAAGTATATTAGGGAGAAGGTGCACAGACTTGTTGTTACCAAATATATTTACTTTAACCCATAGCAATTTATATTCAGAGAAAAGATACAGCAATTTTCCTTTTCCAAGTCACCCTTTTGCTCAAGTCACCCTTGTAACTCTCAGAACCACCTAGGGACTAGACAAATTACCTCCCTTTGGCAGCTGAAAACAACGCCACCCCGTAGTGATTTGTTTGAAGGAGTCAGAATTGGTGACAAAATTGATGTCTGGCCTCCTGATTCCCATTCTGGGTTCTTTCTACCAGTCTTCCTTATTTCATTTATTCAGTGTAGCAACTAAAATGAAAAAGTGCCTACTACATGCCATGGGAGAAACAGGTTTGTAGCCTTACCTCCCACAGCTCACCCACACCAACCATCTGTCCAGCCACACAAAAATAGCTGGTGTTTTCAGCCTCTGCACCTTTGCTACTGCCATGTGACTTGCTTGAACTGCCTTCTTCCAATTCTCTGCCTAATGAAACTTAATCATTCTTTAAGCCCTAGCTCAACTGTCCTCTCCTATTTTTCTCTCCTGATTATTGCAGTAGGAAGTAATTTCTTGCTGAGGATGAAGTTAAATTTAAAAAAGCAACTTTGATGGCAACATATACTGCTTTGGATTATAATATTTTGCAGGTCAATTTTTATCTCCCCAAGTAAACTATGAGCCTAAACGAGGCAGAAACTGTGTTTCGCACATCTTAGTGTTCCCCATGGAGTCTTGCATATAATAGAAGCTCAATAGTTAATGAAATGAGCAGACATAGGAAAGTTAAGTGGCTTCTCTAAAGTTTCACAGAACCCCAGAATCTGACCTCCATGTACGCCACCAAGTCATGCTGAAAACAATGCAGTTTCCACTGTAATTAGCCTCTTTGTAGATCAAAAATGGTTTAAAATAGGCTTTTTCTTATAGCTCGATCTAATACAATGCATATTGAGCTGTTCAGAAAGAACATAATAGTGTAAATGGCTGGGCTTGAAAACCTGAAATTCCTATGCTATTGGCTCGCATGAAATGAATAGCCCTCTTCCCAGGATGCCTCATCTTTTAAACATGAATTGATTCTTACCATGAGTCAGTGTAATGACAAAGTCTGGTGGTCATTAAGGTGCCTTTATGCGCCAAATAAAGAGAATCAGAGAGTGACCCAGTGTTATCTTCCTTCAGTCATCCATGCACTATTTCCATCAGCATTGAGTAAACGCACCGTCTGCCCACGCTGAGCTAGATGTTATGGATACAGAAGTAAGACAAAATCTCTGCCCTCGTGGAATGCCAATCTGGTGACTATCTATGCCTATTGCTATAGTAGTACTGGGACTCTTCTTTTTGTTTTATCTGAAGAGTTAAAAGGGTGGAACTCCAGGCATCATTCTGTACAAGAAAGGTATACTCAATCTGCATACTGGGTCAATATGTATACTGAAACGTAATGACTAGAAATTATTATGTTTACTAGGATCCTTTCAGGAAGTTTCTTGGGGATGGGAGACTCCTAGGAGAGTTGCTCAAGTAACAACAGAAGTTCACTCACCTGCCTTTAAAGAGGGGTAGAGTGTGGTTACTAAAGTGGACTTCTGCTGAGCAGAGGGTACAAGTTTGGGTCAGAACTACATTGTTAAAGCCAACAGAGAAGAGACTGGTCCTATCCTCTGTCTTCTGTGGTGCTCTGGCTGTCTTTAAATAAATATTAAACACATATTTAAAAAATATGGGTTGAAGCAATACCAAAGCGGCCTATTAAGGCAGCTGTCTGTCTTGGTGTAGCCTTGTTTATCTGTTTTGGTTTATCTTTATTTATCAAAGGTAATGAAGCATTTCTTGGGCAGTAGCAGAAGCCACAATGAAACTCAGGAGCCTTAACCCAGTGTTACATCATACACATTAACATCCCATTGCTATTAGCAATTCATTCAATTTGTTTATTTATTAATGACAATTATCTGCATTGCTCAAATGACTTCCTCATCCAAATTAAATATTCAGATATTAAGTCAACAACATCAATTTTCTAAAGGCCATATCTCTCTCCAGTACAAGGGGGAAATAACTCAAGCAAAGGCTAATAGGGACTTTCTACCAGTACTGTGCTAGGTACTGGCACAATGTAGTTTTGTCATAGTAGGAAAGACCTAGTATGGTTCGTTCAGAAGACTACTCTGCTAGACAAACCAAGAAATGTTTTTGTAGAAGGATAAAAATAATCATAAGTACAGCATCATTTAAAAATCACAGATGTATCCTAAACAGCTCTAGCTCTCTTAGTTCTTTATCATTGCAGTTACCTAAATTCCTATAGCATTTATTTTGTTCATCTCTCTAGTATTTCTGGGTATGACAAATTTATAAGTCAAGGAGTAAAGTAGAATTTCCTCTTTCATGTTCTAAAATTGCTTTTTTCAAAGTTTTTCAGTGTTCCTTATCTCCTTTAGTTTTGGTGTTGTATAGTCTGGTGACTCATTCCTGATTATATAGTATATAAACTTCATATTCATAAAATTCAATCATGTTTTTGTTCAGTCTTCTTTCCAAAGTGCTTTACCCACTGCAGTAAGCCACCAGTCCTCAAATCATTTATGAGGGCTTTCTGATACTGTTCTAGTTCTTCATGTTTGTATTGATATATGTATAGTTCCAAAAGAGCAGGTGATAAGCACACAAGATGTAGACTGCCATGCTTCTATATATATCCAGGTTGATGTTTACATAATTCTTTAATAATAAACAGGTCAGTATTTTACATAACCATTTGTCATCAATCATGTTTTGCTGTATGAACTTTCTTACTGCAAAAACAAAACAGTCCTCCTGTAGCAAATACCTGTCTAGGATGTTGCTTTAAAACTCCTTGCCTGCTGCTGCAAATCTTTCCTGATACTGGTTTTCTATACACACATAAGCACTTATCTACATTAAAAAAAAAAACCCACACGTACAAATAAAACTTTAAAAAAAAAGTTTCTCCTTTGCTTCTGCAAAATATCAAACAACAAACTGTCTCCTAATTCCTGTACACTTCATTTTCTCTTTAGCTCTTTCTACTCCCTCACTGAACTCCATGTTCTCTTCTGGTCTCTAGGGTTTTTTCTCATCTTTTTTAAAAAAACTGGGTAAATATTAAAAACACAACAAAAAGAAAAGACTTCTCATTCTCCAGCTAATATGCAGGATAAGAAATGAGGAGCAATGCAGTGAGGAGCAAATAGGTCTCTTAAGCCAAATAAATTTTAGCAATTAGCATCTTCTGTGCATGGAACTTAAAAATACAGTTTTTGATACTTCATACTTTATGAATGCCAATTGGGAAACTTGCATTTAGGTAATAATTAACTATTTAAAACTAGTCTCCAATGTTGTGGAGTCCAATTTTAAAGTAGTTAATATTTTTGGATGAATGGGAATCATGTGATAGATTAATGAGGAATGAATGAAATGTATGAGCTCTAAGCTGTTAGAAGGTAATAATCCCTTTGGGGCCTTCTCAATAGTCTGTGAGCTGGTATTCTGTAGAATTAATACAACTATGACAGCAACATACATTTAAATAAATGAATTAGCCCTAGAAACTGGTACTTTTTAAGGTTTCATTGGAATATTTTCTTAAGGACAGCACTGTACTCATTCATTCAGGAAAAGTTTTTTTGTTATTGTGTATTATGTGTTTTTTAAGGCAGATGAAAATTGGTAGTATAGGTACTCCAGGTTGTCTTCAGTCTTTCCCTGATTTATTATCCATTCTGAATACTTTTAGTCTAGAGAATCGCCATTGGCCTCAAGACTCCCTAACAAAAACCTCTATTGAGTTCCATTCTGAGTTTCCCAGGGACAGCTTCAATGACAGTAGTTCTGCTTGAAGATGTAGATGGATCTTCACCTTCACATGATCAGGCCACTGAGTAGGTGGCATTGTATTTTGGTGAATTGGGAGTGAACATAAAATTCACAGGGACAAATGTTGACCCAAGTACAAGGAAGAAGCCCAGCATTTTAAAATATGTAGGAACTCTTCCATACATGAGTGCGGAGAGATAAGTCATATACAGAATGTTTTCTTTTTCTACCTTAAATATCTGTACCAGTTAACTAGACAATACTATGTGAGTTGCTAATTTTAGAGGCATTGGACTCATTTTCACAGTAAAGATATAAGCTAAGTATGAGGTCCAAAAAAGTGACACGTTGTGGAAGTTTTTTGAGAATCTAACTAAAAGTCCTTATCAGAAGCTGCCTGTTGTAAATGAGAAGCTCGTTGAACTAGAAGAATGTAATCAAAACCAACTACCCTTCTCAGCTGACTTAATTTTTGAGGAAAGCTGAAAAAACAGACATGTGACCTACGGTCTGAGAGATACCCAAATAGATCCCTCCAACATATTTATATTCAAACTTGACCCTGCAGAGAATTTCAGTTTCTACTTCAAAGATGTTGTGGCTAATGAAAAGGTTCATATGCATCTTCCTCCTGAATGAGCCTCCAAAAGTCAGCATGCTCCCCAATCTCCAGCGGCATTAATTATCTCAGAGCAGCCATAAACATTCTATAAAGGTTCTACGGAATTTAAGAGCCAACAGCTCTTATTTACAAAGCTCTTTCACAGACTTTTGGTTCAGAATGAAAATGCATAGGATGCATAGCTTCTTCCTAGAACATTCACTAATTTCCTTTTTGCTATTTAGGAATAGGAGTCTACTCATTTAAAGCAAATGTCCAAAAAAAGCACATCATCCTCCAGGTAGTTTGGCAATATCTAGCCAATTTTTACATTTTTAAAAATATTTTTATTGATTTCAGAGAGGAAGGAAGAGAGAGAGATAGAAACATCAGTGATGAGAGAGAATCATTGATTGGCATATAGTTTTTAAAAGACAATATTGTAAGTGACAAAAAATAGGTTAGCATCAAATGTTTCATCAATAACACTTAGGTCTGAAGAAAATGGAGTAACATATTTAAGATTCATAATTAAATGTGAGCTGAGAATTTTTATATTCAGAAAAACTGACTTTTGGGTACAAGGAACATTAAGTATTATCAGCATGTAAAAACTCAGGGAATATTGTTCCTGTGAATCCTTCCTGTGTATCTACTAGAAAATAAGCTTCAGAGTAACTCATGCCACATCAGTAGGAAGACTTGTGAGGATTAAAATATATAGCTACTCATAGAATCAGGATACAGTGAGGAATAAAAGGGAGCTAGTATTGTATGCAGTGGCTTTATGTAGATATAGTAGAAATTACTTTTAAAAAAATAGAAGCAAATGCAGAATGCAAATGAAAAAAAATGTACTGTTTAGCAATCATGGTCGTGGTGGTACTATTATTATTATTATTATTATTATTCTGAGCCTATTGTGTTCCTAAGCCTAGAATATTCTGTCATATCAGATGGCAAGGAAGCCATCAAAAATGACCAGGATCATGTCAAAGGACTCAAGGACCAATGAAAGAGGCTCTCTCTGGCCAACGGGAGACAAATTGAGAGGCAATAAAAGTCATGATAGCAATTACTCAAAGCTCATAAAATATGAAGAATACATGAGTTTATGATGACTAAAATAAAAAGTCACTTTTGTAGGATGGCGGGAAATAGTAGTGAACAAAGGGGAAAATCAAGCACTTACTTTTCCTCTTTTATTTAAATTGTCCCACCGCTTAAACAAATAATAGATGGGAGGAAGTATCTTTTTATAGAAATATTCCAGCTAATAAATGAAAAATATATAACTGAATTAATGGGTCCAGGCATTGAGCATCAATATATGCTAAAGTCACAGAGACCTCCTGATGTATACCATTCATTATCTTGCCAAAGGTGAGACTCAAAACCTGAGTCTCATCAAGCCTAAAAATCTAGTTACCAGTTTGCAACAAATATGAAGGGCAGGGGAACTTGCTGAATTGCACCAAGAGTATGCATCCGGCGTCATCGGGCTGCAGGCAACTCTACAGGTCAAATTGCTCTGGGTTCTTGAACAGATAAATTGTAAGGAAAATAAAAGTTTGGAAAGGAAAACTAAGTTTAAAGAGGTTTCAAAGACATATCAAAGATTTTTAAAAATGGACACCACTGAACCACAGTGGTCAGAGGTGCCACTTGGTTGCTAAAACCTCAAAATTAGAAGGAAGTGATTTCTATAGAGGTCAGTATAGTGGCTACTTTCAGGGGAAAAGAGGCCGTTTTGATCACCACAGAGCACATGGAGGGCCTCTGACATGGCTGACTAAGTTCTGTTTCTTGATCTGGGTGCTTACTGTATAACAGTCCATTAAGCTCTGTATTTGTTTTGTTTGGGTGTCTGTATTTTTGTTTTATTTGATAATAAAAAGTGGTATTAAAAATTTAATTGCACATATCTTTTGACTTAGCAATTTCACTGCTAGTCTATAACATAAACTCACTGAAATATGCAAAGATATAAGTATAGGTATGCTCACTGCAGTACTATTTGTAATTGCTAAAAAGTTGGGGTGGTGATGCAAATGTCTGTTAGATGGGGGCTCATTGAACAAATTACAGTACATCACACATGGAATAGTGTGCAGCCAAGAAAAAAATGAGGTAGGCCTATATCTCAGACATATCATTAAGTGAAAAAAAGCAAGATACAAAATAATGTTATGATGATCTCATACGTGTATATACATGTATACACATTGTATTTGCATTAAAAAATATTTTGCAATAAAGTACCCCAAATGAGAAAACATGAAGGCCAGAAAGGATCAGTGCAGGAAAAGCATGACAAGATGGCTGGCAAAAGTAAACTATTGATGAGTTCAACCCCAAGAGAGCAGATTTACTACTGGGTACAAGATTTGTTTAGGCCTCGTTTTAATAAATATGAGACACAAATTAAACTAAAGGTCATCTTACCATTGATGGCTCTTTAGAGTCTTCAGAGTATTGAATTCAACTTAAACTTGGAGCCCCTGTGCTGTTGGGTGGACAGGAAATTCAACTTTGGTCAACCTGACGCATCTTGTGTGCCCTCACTGAGGGCTCTGGCGGGGCCCAGGCACCTTAAGAGCACAAGAGCATCTGGAGGCCCTTCTCCACAATGGAATGGCCCAATCTGCATTATCCCTTTGGGCTATTTCTAGAAAAGAGGCACTCTTTGGTAAAGACATGGCCTCCCCGAGGCATGCATAACAGGGGTACTGCCAAGAAGCAGAGAATAGATCTTGATAGTGTGGGGAGATGCGGTTCTCCTCAAGGCATAATTCTCTTTGATGGGTTTATTCAGAACTAAAGCCTGGAAGTTCAGTCTCTCCTGAGGTAAAGACACAGAACCAGTTAGAATGAGAGAGGAAAAGGGGGAAAGACAGAGACAACAGAAATCAACATTTCTTAAAAGCTTTTCTCACCAAATTCTTTTCATCTTAGAGTCTAGGAAATGGAGACTTTGGCATAATAACCAAAGGCTATTATGTTACAGAGTCACGGACAGAGCTGGCGCTTTCTACTGTCACAGTGCCTCTTGGCTTTTCCCAATTCCCAACCTCTGTTCTAGTCTACATTTCCCTTGTTTATTGGCACGTAAGCTTCTGCACCTAGAGTTTTAGACATATTTGGAAACTTCTTTTCAACATGTTGATCCACTCAGGGCTGAATTATTTGTGACAGCAAGAATAGCTCCACCCTGGGGCAGACCCAGCAGAATGAGGGATAAGGGAATAAATCACGTTGTGTTCCTTTCTTCCTGGCTCTTGATATTTTCACACAAGAGAAATCAGGTTCCTTGGGGTGCAGAGGCCCCAAAGGCCATTTTTAGGGTGTGTGTGGAGGACAAGTCCTTCTGTGGAGGAAAAGGTAAAGTCCTACAGGTCCCGTTTCTCTCTGCAGACACCCTTAGGATGGCCTTGGGGAACCTGACTCCTCCTGTGGCAATGATACACATGCACTGGATGATTTGGAAGAGGCAAGTGAATGAGCTATATGGGTGCAGCTAAGTGGTTGATCCTTCTTAGCAACAGCTGGCAAGACCATGTCCTTTTCTTACTGCCTCTGAGAGTCACTGTTCACCTGCATCTAGACAGGAAAGGGAAGAGGAAGTGGTAGTGCATCTAATTTTGAGAGTAATCATTACTATATCAGTGTGCAAAGGGCATGTTCTAATGGGCAGTGTGGGAATGCTCAGGATTGTCTAGCTATAGGCATGGTCTAACACTTTCTTGTATTCTTTCTTCTGATAATAAATTGCGAGAGAACAGGATGGACTGTTGTGTTTATAATTTAGGCAAACCACATACAGACACTGTCCAACATGGTTTGACATGCTTTTTTTTCCCCTTAAGCCAACTTGACAGAAAAGCATTGAGAGTTGCATTGGCCCTTCCAACATTTTTCTCTCCAGTCCGTTAACCATCAGCAGAAGAGCCAAGAGACTATGTTACTGCATTGTAACCCAAAGAGGTCTATGGTTGTGAATGGGTTGACTGGGAACAAAGTTATATCATTGCAGTTCTGATTGATCAACGCTGAAGTCATTGCTGAGTAATGATTACCAGCCCCAGTTTCCACAAATCATTCAGTGGGTGAATAAGAACTAAGTTAAACAAACTTAGGCCTGTGAGCACAGCTTTTCTTGTGGTGGAGGCAGAGGTGTGGAGATAGTGGGCAAGGGGAGAAAAAACTAGATCTGATCACAAGTGAACCGAAAACAACAGCAGTTTGGGTTCTCATGGGGACTTGGGCACTGCCCTTCCTCATGCAGTTGCTCCTCATGTCTCTGCATTCCCGGTCTCTCTGCCGCCAGATTGCCTCTGAATGCTGCCACCACAGTCAATCCCCTCTCTCACCCTTCCCCCTTCTTACAGACTTCCATGACTAACCAGATGGAATTACCGCTTACTCAAATGACTTAAGCCCCCCCTTTCTCAAGGCTTTCTCACCCCAATTCTCCAACTCCCTCAATTCTTCCCAATTTGTTTTGAGCAAAATACATTCTATATCATTCCATTTGTCTCTTTCTCTCTGTGTCTCTTTTTTATCGCCCTCATGTTCAAGAATTTGCATGCATGGAAAGGTAACATTCTTCTACTTAGGGTAGATGACCTTACAAAATATTAAGTGTATTTCCACTAATTCTGAACACAGAGTAGGTAGGATATTAGAGTCACAAGAATGTTTTGGACATTATCAAATTTAAATCTTGTTTGTGGTTCATTGAGGCATATTTAAACAATTAATGGGGGAAATGTTTTTAAGTTTTAAGGAAGCTCTGGTTGCTTTGGTATCAGCAACCTCTGATGTTGCTTCTTGACAGCTTTCTAATTGGTAGAAGATGCTTCCTAAAGATGCACTTTTGTGAAGCCAGAAGCAGCATAGGCCGAGCCAAATCGTGATTAAAATTCTTGCTGGCTGCTCCTTTTGCCAGTAGAGTCCTGTGTTTCCACTTGTTGGAAATACATCTGCCTGTCAATGTTTGAGGATGCCAGTACCTTTTTGAAAGTTCAAACACACAGTGTTCCTCTTCAAGAATGCCAGCATTCATAATTTTTAAGTCTCAAACTTTCAAGAAATAGAAGCAATTGAATTTCTCTACATCTTAAAGTAGAAATGGTAATATTATATGGATAGGCAATAATGTTATTTATGCTTTCAAAAAGGAGGTCCTTCTAAATTTATGCCTGTGTATTAGTCACAAGCTAATTCATTCCTTAACTTCAAATGACTTTCTTTTTACTTTTCTTTTCCTTTTTTTTTTGTCCCAGAAATTCTGAATGATTGTTACAGTGTAGAAATTCACAGAAGTTTGAGTTGAAATGAAATGTTTCAGAACTCAAGTAGACATAAATTATAATTTATTAATGCAAAGAAAACACTTAGTTGCAACATCTCTTACAGAAGTTTTTAAATATTCTAGATATGAAAAGATTTATGAGGTGTGATTTCGTAAGTAAAAAAGATTATTTTCGTGAAAACTCTTTTTTGTAGATAAAATAAGAAATCACAAGAGTAACTAGATGAACCTCTGTGGCAATCATTTGCTAACTCAATTGAGCTAGTGAAGTCCATTAATCTTTAAAACCCAAAATCCATGTGTATTATTAGTTTCTGCTACTGAGTTCTTTTTATTTTCTTACAGAGTGTTTGTGGAATCTTTTATTTTGAAAACATGGCACTTTAACAGGGGTTGTCAATAACTTGATCCTAGTAATATGATAGAAAAGGCATTAGGTTAGAAACCATAGGGCTTCGGTATCATTTTCATTCTGCTATTCGCCATGTTTGTGACTACAGTCATTTCTCTTCTATACTTTGGACCTCCATTTTCTCCTCTGTTCAACAGAAATACCTGACCTAGCCCTAGCTGGTTTGGCTCAGTGGATAGAGCATTGGCCTGTAGACTGAAGGGTCCCAGGTTCAATTCTGGTCAAGGACAGTTACCTTGGTTGCAGGCTCCTCCCCAGCCCAGGCCCTGGTTGGGACTTGTGCAAGAGGCAACCAATCGATATGTTTCTCTCACATCAATATTTTTCTGTCTTTCCCTCTCTCTTCCACTATCTCTAAAAATCAATGGAAAAATATCCTCAGGTCTCCTTGCCTCTTAATGTTGTCATGAGGATCAAATAAGATCCTAATTGTTAAATCATTTTGAAACTATGAAGTGTGAGATGATGAGCATTCTACTCCTCTCAGATTACATTGCCTCAAATGCATTATTTAGAAAAAGTACGAACTTGAATGCCATGTGGAGTCCTTGTTGACACTGCAGATGTTGGTTAATTTTAGATTCTAAAAGAACAAAAGAACAGAAGCACAACCAAGCAAATTATCCTCTTTAGCCTTTTCTTAGAAATCTCCTATTATATGAGTACCAAACTAAAAATGGCAAGCTAAATATTATAGAAAATTACATCATTTGAAGCACTGAAATTCTGTATATCCAAGCCCTTTTGCTGAACATAACTTTATTTCTTCCAAAGCACATCACCAATGAATTTAATGCTATCTATAAGATTAATTATGGCTATATCTTCAAGAATCAAGTAAAAGAATTTTAATCTCCAACTTTAACTTCAAATAACACAGCCAGCCCTAACTGGTTTGGCTCAGTGGATAGGGCGTCGGCCTGTGGACTGAAAGGTCCCAGGTTCGATTCCAGTCAAGGGCATGTACCTTGGTTGTGGCCACATCCCCAGTGGGGAGTGTGCAAGAGGCAGCTGATCAATGTTTCTCTCTCATTGATGTTTCTAACTCTCTATCCTTCTCCCTTCCTCTCTGTAAAAAAATCAATAAAATATATTAAAAAACAAAAAACAAAAAACAAATAAAACCAGTAAAAACAAGAGTCTCAGAAGAGTCACAAAAAGATATGCAATCCATTTTGGTGATCATAGCCTCTCTTGAACCAATGAAAAATTGATCTAAGCTCAGCTAGCCCTGAGCTCAGTTCTGAAAATTCATATTTGCAAGTGTGCATTTCTTTGCAGAACAGGTGCAACAGACATGCACATACTCATATCAACTGTTTTTACAGCCTCATCAGTTTGGAAGACCTGTCCTGCTCACGTGTGCCATCTGTAAGACATCTCTTTGCATCTTGTCAAATCTGAATTCCTGCTTACACATGCATAAACAAGAGGTGTTTTGTAAAATATGTAGACAGCATCTGTCATTCTATCCCTTGTTTGCATACCATCCACTAATAAAAAAATCCTGAAATAAGCTGAGCATTTTGTGTTTCAAAATTATGTGTGTGTATATATATATATGTATAAATTATAAGTAATATATTTAATAAAAATAATATATGTAGTTCCATATATATGAAGCAATAAAACAAAGGATACTTCATATCAGAACATAGCCATTAGATTACCCAAAGCCGTTTAAAAATGGTCCCGTTGATATTCTGAGTCTAGAATTTTAATAACATTTTCCGGAAAATAATCCTGTCTCAAAATTGCTCACTAAGTCTTAGTGCCTTAAGATATTGACAGGATATCACTCAAATTAAAAATAATTCTCAAACAGAAATGTTTCACCTATATAAGATCCTTATTTCTCTAACAGGCAAAAATTTCAAAAGATGTTTCAACCTATATTTTAGAAATTTGGTAGATACTATATGATATGATATCTCAAAATGTGCTCTCCTCTGGAGGAAATATTCAAAGTAAATCCAAGGGTAGATTTTAGTACACTGCTTATTATGGATGTAGTCTAGGCTGATTATTTTAGTGTTGAGTATATTACTAATCACCTTCCTATCTTGCCCGTATGCTACCTATGTTAGCACAAAGGCCAAATAAGACAGGTGCAACTTGATTCCATGTTACATAGTTCTCTCAAATTGAAACAAATTTTAACCCCCAAAATACTTTCCCATGTGAAGTGCTGGATTACTGCAGATGATTACAAGCCTGAACCAGAAATGGATTCAAACAACTTTCATTCACTGCTGAAACTGAACTGGATCTGACCCCCAAAATAAATTGGCTTAGTTCCCTGTAAGAGGAACATGAATCAGGTTGCCATCTGTTCCTTTCCTTCTTTAACATCAGTGGGCTGGGTTAAACATATAACTGGAGGAGTCCTTGGGGGAAGGGGAAAGGAACTCTGGGTTGGTGTGTAGATGGGTGTGTTGCAATGGTAGAGTCACCTCAAGTGTAAGAAGAGAGGAATCTGGAAATTATCTGGGGAAATACTGCAATTTGTCAAGCCATGGGAACAAGATGAGATAAATTTGCCTAAGTTTGTTTGGAGATATTGCATAAACTAAAGCTCCTTTGCTTGCCAGAGATAAAAAACGTAATCTAAACTAGTTTAATCAAAAGGTAATTTAGAGTTTCTGATTCAGGCAAAACAGTGTGACCCAAGACCTGATTTATCTCTCTCCATTTCTCTATTCAGCATCTTCAATACTGGGTCCATTCTTGGGCAAGCTCTCTCCTGTGTAGCCAACATGGATGCAAGCCACTCTAGGGACTCTTGTCTTTAGATCCAAATCTAGAGCAATGCTTCAATGATTCTTGTTACAATTAGAATACAGTTCAAACTCTTTACCCTGAACTTCCAAACCCTACATGATCTGATCTGGCTCCTGTGTGGTTCTTTGACTTCACCTTCTACCTCTGCCCCTCTTTCCCTCCATACCACATGGGTCTTCTTTCAGTTCCTCACATCTATTTTGCCTGCCCTTGTCTCAGGGCCTCTGTCTGTGCTCTTCCCCTTGCCCTTCTTTCTGTATAGTTGCCTCCTTATCATTGATGCTCATAAACCACTTCCTCAGGGAAGCCACTCTGATCACTCCAGTTACATCAGCCTGGCACTCAACATTGTTCTATCTGCAGCACCTGTAACTATATAGATTAACATCTTAATTTGCTAGCTTGTGCTTATTGTCCCCACTGTAAAGTAAGTCCTATGAAGTTTCTTGTATGACCAGTGCCTAGAACAATACTAGACATACAATGGCTCCAAAAAAGTTTTGTTGAATAAATGAAGGAATTTAAAATTGTGGGTAGAATATTTACTTCATTTCCTTAGAGAACTTTATATATGGTTAAAATGCAAAGTGTCCCCTCAGAGTTCAACCAGGAGACCAGGAGCTTGATTGCTCACTATGACATGTGCTGACCACCAGGGAGAGACACAAAAATGAAGGAAAGCCCTGGCCGGCCCTGATTGCCAGCCAGGCCTAGGGCCCCGACCCATGTACAAATTTCATGCACTGGGCCTCTAGTTTAATTATAAAAAGGCAATAAATAATTATAAAAAGAAATGAGGATTTCATGATTGGCTTTTGAAGAAACATTGTAGACAGTAGGTTAAAAGAGTTAATAGTGAGAATATAATTCTACAAGAAATGGTAACTTATGCCATAAACTTATGCCTGTAGGCGATAGGCAGGCCTAGGCACTCTGTTAGGTAGACGGATATAACGATGACCTGACATTGTTTTGCACTCGAGGAGCTAAAAATCTATCCAAAAAATATAATTTTATTATTATAATATCTAATATCTACATAATGCAAATCATGTTCACATTTATCATTACCTCATTTGATCACCACAAGAGTCCTATCTGTTTAACATATCAAAATTGTTAAACATATATAACACATCATATAATTGTTATGATTACAGTTTTATAGGTTAAATAACTGAGGCTCAGAGAGGTTATGTGATTTGCCTTGGATGGCACAGCAAGTAATGAATAAGGTTTTTAAGTTAGACACAGACAGTACGACTATCTCTCCTGTTCTATTTTACCGTTATGTCTATTCAGTGTGATAAACGTATGTGCAACATGCTATGGGAGGTCAAGTACAGCAAAGAGACTTTTTGTCTGAAGATGTCAGGGAAGGATTCATTGAAGAAAAGTCACATAAACGGAGCTGTGAGAGGTGAGCAGGAGTTTCTAAGCAGAGAAGGAAGCATATTTCACACAGAGATCTGATAAAAAGGAAAGATGAAAATGTACAGCCTGTTGCATGTGGTGGGGAGCAGAGGAGTCCAGAAGGAGAGGTTGGGGCTCTATCCTGTGAAAGATTTTCAGTACCTTTTTGTACACAGTCGAGTAGTCCCTGAATGCAGAGGACTGACATAGCCAAATCTGGATTTTCAAAAGAAAATTAGAATGGCAGATTGGTGGGTGAATTGGAGCATGAAGAAACAAGTTAGGCATTTTCTTCTTTTTCTTTTTTTTTAATCTCTGATCATGCAAGCAAGTTTAAGAGTCTGAAGGAGGAAAGTGGAAATAAAAAGGACAGATTACAAAATGTGCGAATTAGAATCACTTGGGGGAGGTGGAAGAAAGTGAGGAGTGAAGACTTTCAAACATTTTTAGCTTATTTGACTTGGTAGATGATGATTTTCTCAACCAACTTAAAGAATAATGATTTGAGGAGAAAGATGTGGGTTTTCTTGTAGCTAAGATTTATCTTTAAACATTTTTCATGTGAGGTGCCTGTTTGTGATGTCTAGTTCAATATGTTAAACAGATAGTTAAAATTATGCCCTGACTGGTTTGGCTCAGTGGATAAAATGTCGGCCTGCAGACTCAAGGGTCCCAGGTTCGATTCTGGCCAACGACATGTACCTTGGTTGCATGCACATCCCCAGTGGGGAGTGTGCCGGAGGCAGCTGATCGATGTTTCTCTCTTATCGATGTTTCTAACTCTCTATCCCTCTCTCTTCTTTTCTGTAAAAAATCAATAAAATGTATTTTTAAATTATGGGCCTAGCCTTTGAAAGCTATGTTGAAAATAGACATCCAGTTTTTGGAGTCATCAAACTACAAGTTGCATAAAAATTTCTATAGCAAAAGAGGCATAGGAAACTTTTTGACTTGATGGAAATGTTCTATTTCATGGTTATGATAGTGGTTACACTGTTATACATGACTTACAACAGATCAAATTTTACACATAAATGGGTGTGCTATCTTAAATCATTTGTAAAACTAAAAATAGAAGTGAACTGCTTTATATAAATAGTAAGTGATAATTTTTTTTATTTTTAATCAGAAAAAAGAAGAGAACGAGAAATTGAGAGAATGGGAATGCACACACAGTAATTAAAAACATCAGCACAGAAATTTGCCATGGTTTCCGTGGTTCCAGAAGCCTGTGCTAGATGTGCCCGTTTATGGGCCATATGGGAGTTCTGCATTCAAAATCATATGCCCTCCCCAAACCACGCTCCTCCATCCTCAGCACACCTTGTACCACCTGGGTTGACTTCTGCATTTGGAAGAGCTGAGACAAGAAAGGGACTTGAAGAATATAATATGACTCATTGCTGAATAAGAAATCTTTGCTTATTGATTGATTTTAGGCTAAAGGCCAATTTGGCCTCCTTTCATGGTACCATTCCCTCAGCATCACTTCCGAATTGTCCTTTCAGTGCTCAGCTTAAAATCTACTTTGCTCAGAAAACATTTTTAATTTGATAGGAGGAGGTGAAGTCTGATACCTATATTCACCCATCAGTGTGGACACATCTAGCATGAGTATACAGTTACCAAATTTGTATATTTATGTTCACATTTCAATTCCGTCACTTACTAAGTCTTTGAGACCTTGAAGAAAATGAGACTAATAAAATCTACCTTGCAGGCTGGTGGGGATGAAGTCAGATAGCACAAGTGAAATGCTGAGTATGGCTTTGAGTAGGCACTTAATGAAAGGAAGATATCTTGTCAAGCCTGGCTATACTTTCTGAATTATTTAGTCTGTATTATAAATTTTGTTTGTTTGTTTTTTCAATGTAAAAGCGCTCTTACCTGTGCTCTGCACTCTCACCCTAACTAATACATCCTCAGGAGACATTAGGGAATGATGGTTAGGAAGCTGACAGGTCAAGGATAAAGTTGAAAAGGATTTATATAATACACACATAGATGAGAAGAGATCATTCTGGGGACATGGGGGGCGTGAGGAACTAGATTCAGAGATGATGGCAAAGGTCTTTACATTTCCTCTTTCCATTTATTTAAAAATTTATCTTGCTAAAAATAGGGGACAGAAGGACCCATCTTGCTGAGTGGAGCTGCGAGCCTGTGTGCCAATACACCTGGTATTGATTCATGCCAGCTGGGAGAGGAGCTTGGCTTCTCAGTGTTTTACTACTGTGGTTTCCTGGGCTGGGCAGCTGGGTGTCTAATAATGATAAAAACCATAATAATACTTCATAATTACGCAGTGCCCTTTGCCAGAACTTGGATTTAATTACAATGACTATGCCGGAACTGGCAACAACTCCCTCCCTGTTGGGGTGCAATACCCAAGGGCCTGGAAATACACAGTGAAGTGACAACTGCAACCTTCTCCTGCAGAGCCTACCCCGGCAATTCACCCAGAGTGCTTTGAGTTGGAAGCTAATCATCGGAAACAAAGAGCACTTTTAAACTGCCCACATGCACTTGGCACTGTCAACTAAGGAGTGTCTATGAAGCAGCGACTGCCACACATGGGGCACAGCGCCCTGGAGTCCCAGGTCTGTAAGGGATGAACACAGAATGTCTCATTGATCATTACCCTGTCCCCTACCCTGAGGCATCACTAGCACTAGATTCTAACAGGTGAGTTCACTGACCTTCCATTCTGACCTGGGCCAGGGGTGCTTCTATGGCAGTGCGATTCAGGTCTCAGGCGACTCACCAATTCATTTCACACTCCCTGAGCACCCATTCTGGGCCCAGGTGCGGAGGAGACACCAAGATGTATAAAGTAAGGCATAACCCCTGCCCTCAAAGCAGCTTATCTTCTAGTTGGGGATTTGTATTCAGGCAAGTAACATAAAGGTAGAGAAAAGTTCTGGGTCTTACTCTCTTTAAGAATAAGAAGAAAGGATGTGTGTGGTGAGGTGCGGGGGGTGGGGGGGGAGTGTGAGGCAAAGACTGAGGTGAAGAGCTGGGCAAGGACTTCAGGAGGGTCTTGCATGTGTCCCTGTCTTTTTTGTTGTGGTGGCGTGGGCTTTTATTTGTTTGCCTTTGTCTTCATAGCAGCTAGCATCTCCTGAATTATCTTATTTGCTACGTTACTGATAGACTCTTGTATGTCTCACCCCACTCATGAACCTTACCAGGTCTGTTCATCACTACAGCCTAAGCATCTCAGATAACCCCTGGCACATAGTAAAGTGCTTAGGAAATATTGGCCTAACGAATAAATGGCCCAGGTGAGGCAGTGGCTGTAGAAATGGAGAGGAAAGGGCGTTTGGTAAATGGAATCGACAGGGCAAAATGAGGAGGGATAGAGAGGTGTTACACAGTGGGGACGCAGCACGGGGGATTACACCCAGGTTCCTGGTCAGGCTAAGGGAATGGACCGCGATGTTACCAAAGAAGGTAAGGCACAGATTGTGGGCACTTCTCAAAGCGCCTGGGTTCCCATGGTGACGCTCCAGTGGAGCTGTCCAGGAGCACACGGAAGGTATTCCCCAGCCGTCCAAATGATCAGGGCACCCACTATGCAACTGAAGGATTGCGGACTCCTGAGGAGAAGGCTAGGGATCCCATTCGGGACTCAGATTTGGATTAACTGAAGAGAAAGACAACCTGAGGTTGTAGTTTCGGGGAAATGATAGTTCCAGGGACACTGGGGTCAGGTGTGCATCTGGGTGGCGAACGTTTCAAGAAGGATGTAGTCTATAGAATATACTGTAATGGAGATCAAATAAGAACTGAAAAGCGACCCTTGATCTTGGTTACATGGGTGTCACTGGCAGCTTTAAGGAGAGCGCTTTCAGTGCACTGACAGGAAGTATAATTTGGCTGGACTTGAATCGTGAACTGAAAGTTCCATAGGGTCTCACAGGCAAGTTTTATTTTGTTTTGTTTTTTTGGGGGGGAGGGGGTTGGTAGTGGTTTGCTTTATGTTTGGAGGCGTAGGAATCCAATCATGGGCTTACCCAACGCAGAAGTTTGTGAATGATGACAGGTTTCGAGAAGGCCAGCGGTAGGGTCCTGGCAGCGTCACAAGGCCTCAACTAGGAAGCTTCTATTCTACCCTTCCAGCCATTTCTGGAGCGGGTGCCCTTCCACGCAGCGCAGGCGAAGAGTGGGCGACAAACACCCCTCCCCGGGATTTGGAGTCACGATGGTGACGGCTGGGCGAGGGGACGGCAACCCTTGCATTAAGTGCCCAGTTTCCCGCAGAGCCTGTCATGTAGCCAAGACGAGGCTCTACGCTGGAAGGAGCTCGGCGGCTCATTCACATTTTCCGACCCGTCGCTCACACTACCCATTCATCACTTTTCCTTTCCTTTTCCTGAACGGGGTTCAAACCAGGGCAAGGCTCTCCTCCTTCTCCCACCTCAGGTTGACCTCCCGCCCCCCGGCCCACCCGGGCCCCGACTGCGACCACGTGACCACCCTCAGCCCCCGCGAGTCGCCGCCGTCGACCCCTCCCCTCGAGCCGCAGCCCGCTTAACCCCGCCCCTCCAACTCACGTGACCAGCTCTCTCCCACCTGACTGGCTCCTCCCTTTCCCCTCGGGCCCGACCCGACCGCCTCAGCAGCTGCCCGACTCCAAAATGGCAGCCGCGCACTGCGCGCACCCGAGTGGCCGGACCTCCCGGACTCCCGGGCCGCCCCCCTCTCGCTCCCAGCCTCCCTCCTTCGGCCTTCGCCTACCTGCCTCCGGATTGGCCCCTAGGAATCCCGCCCCTCCAGAGCCCCTCCTGCTATTGGTCACGGTAGGCTGCCCTTCCGAGAGGCGTGCCCCCGCCGCCCCCCACCCGGGAGGTATTTTCCATTCCGAGGGGGGTTGGGGGGAGGGGGGAGGGGAAAAGGGTGTCAAGGGGGAGGCGGCCGGGAAAGGGGGTGGGGGCCTGGCGGGGGCATCCGGCGGAGCTGGTGTCCCCGAGCTTGGTCCGGAGGGAGGGAGACTGCGCTTGTTCAGGCAGTCGGAGGGGGACGGGACCGCGGGCGGGCGGGCGCACTCGCCCTCTCAGTGACTGCGCCGTCCGGGCCCATCCTGCCTGGCCGCAGGTGCCCCTGGATGAGGCCGCCCCGCGCGTCCCGACCGGTGAGTCTCCCCGCGGCCCGCGCCCGGCACTGCAGGCACCCGCTCCCCGGCTCCTGCACCGCCCTGAGCGGCCGCCTCTACGGTCCCTGGTGCCTCCGGCCGGTGCTTCCGCGCCCCGGGCGCAGGCAGCGTAGTGCCCCTGGCCGGGAAGGAGACAGCGGGCGTGGGACAGCGAGCCCTGTGCAGACCGCGCCGTGCGTAGTAGGAGCTTGCGCGTAGTAGGCTCTCCATGCATTTCTGTGCAATTGTTTTCTGGCTGGAGAAACGTGAGGTGTCTAAGGGGAACAGAGTCCCCCCGGTCTAGTAGGAGAACGTTCGTGATCCAGGTCGAGGTGGATGGGGGCGAGGCTACGGGAGATGGTGGGGCAATGCGGGCGCTGCGGGGAAGGAGGCATCCGCCGGCTTCTTAGGGCTCTGAGGCTCTGACGGGAGTTGCGGGGGGGTCCTCAGGGTCGAAGAAAAGAGGTCCACTGGGAGAGAGGAGCAACTGGGACGCTTGATGGGGCTCAGGTGACTGGAGCACCTCCGGGTTCACCACGCGAGGTGGAAAGGGATGCGCAGGTGGGCGCAGGAAGACTTCTCTGCAAACTGCTTGGGTCCTGAGATCCGTGGGTGCTGGGATTTGGGTGTTCAGGTAGCTGAAGCGAAGCGACTCTCCGGAGAGGGGGTTGCGTGGAAAGAAGGATGCTAAGAAACAATTTAAGCACACATCTTGGCATGGGTCTCCAGTGTGCAGGCTGGGCGATTGGAGTCTCGACGTGATTTTGACATTTTCTTTTAGCATCCCCACCAAAAGCTGGCTCGCAGCTAGACCTTTTCAGTTACCCTTCAATTTTAAATGCATGTACGTATTTGGTGGTGTTTTACAGTTACCAGTTTTGCTGGAGATTCTCAAAGCTGCACCTTGAAATTCTGGTAGCAGCCGCTCCAGCTGCTGAAGATCCTTTCTTCGGGTCTCTTCATCTAGATCAGTGGCTCAGTTCTTACCAAGTTAACATTTAGATTCGACTGGGTACTTGGTTTGCTGCTGACTTGTATTCTATAACAGTGCGTAATTCACGTGCTTTCTTTTTCTTGTTTTTAATTGTTTCTTTATAAGATCATGCAAAATTGAATCAAATTCTCTAGAAGTTTTAAGATCCTTTAACCGTGTGTTGAATTGGAAAGATGTTGGTAAGTTAGCAGCCTAGAAACCAATACTAAAATCAGGTTGAGGTTTCTAACAGTTGGGGATCTTAATGTCAGATGCTTAGTTTAATTTTAAGAATTTTGCATTTGCATAACACTCTTGAGAATGGATTAGGAACATAGAAAATGCTTATCAGGGTTAGGCAGTGAGTGGCAGTCCACAAAGGCACTTCCTGTCTCTGAGAACCAGCAGCTAAGAATTGCACAGCCAAATCTTTAATCGTTTAAGTATTTCCTTAACCCCATATGTTATCTTACTAATTTTTCATAATTTATAAGAAAGATTTTAAGGGAGTACTTAAAGAGATTTGATAAAATTTTATAGATCAGATTTTGCCTTTTAATGCAATTCATTGGTCAGAGCGAATCTACAAAAAAGTTAATATGTTCAGTTGGCACCTCTTTAGTTCTTGAATAATTAATGGATAATTACATTTTTTTTCTCCCTATTGTCCTTGAATTTTACTGTTTGTCCTTACAGAGAATGTACTGGCACACAAAACAGTAGCCTAAAATACTGAAACCTAACACCTTTTAACATAATTGCTTCTACATTTTTCACCTTGAGATTCATCTGTAGCAACCCAGTGATCTTAGAAAGCTATTCCCTATCACCTTTGTTTAGAATGGGCTGTTTTCTCCATTTGTAGAACCAAGGGACAATAATGCAGTGATAACTAAACAATGAGAATGGGAAGCTTGGGAAAAAGATATGTGGTATGAGTCACATTTCTTCTAGAGCTGGAATTGTAGACCATGGAGTTGATTATTTTGCAGATCAGGAAACCAAGGCCCAGAATAGTGGAAGGGACAAAATTGTTAGTGATGGACAGATCTCTGGACTGTAGTCCATGGTTTTTCTATTTTATCACATTTACAGTGTTTATTTTATTCTACTTTTCCCCTTGAAGCATTTTATTTGCACATATGTGTTATGCCTATAGAAAAATGCGGGAGCCCCTTACACATCCCGCGTGGTTCAGGGTTCCTGTTCAGGGTTCGAGTTCTGGAGGAGGCCTCACACAAAATGAAGAGAGAGAGACTAGAAGAAAATTAATTTAGAATAATGGAGACCAGGTGTGGCATCTTTCTACTAGTGGGTAAGATTGCCCACCACACCGGTCTTGCTCAGAGCTTTTATTAAGGCAATGGGGAAAACAACCACATCCTTATCCTAAGGGCAGGAAACTCCAACAACAAAGAGGCAACAAGAATTTACATATCAGTAACAGAGGTGGAGGGCTGCTTTAACTATCAATGTCTCCATCTAAACGATGGGTGAATAGCTCCCCCACTATTTAAGGGAATTAAGGTCGACCAGCCTTCAGGCACATTTCTCTACTAAGTGACAATGACTGGGCTCCAGCAGAAAAAGAATCCCAAGATTGGCCCCCCTTTGTGTTTCTGTCTTTTCTTCATGGTCCATAATGCCTGATGAGGTTGGCACAGTGAAATGAAACTGACAGGTTGTTCTTCCATTTTGCTAGATCTTTGAGTTGCCCATCAAATCTGGACTGATTACTCCATGCTTATTTAACCTGCCCATGTGCTTTACAACCATTTTCCCAGCTCTGTGATCATCGGCAATTTCAGATTCACCTATGTACCCGTCTTCATCATCACAGTTAGAAAACCGGACAATGACTTTGGAGCACAGCCTAATAAAAACCTGAAGTTTGCTTCTTTTTGGCATTGTTGATACTCTTTAGAGCATCGGCTAGTACATTCATGTGCCTCATTATGGCGGCACAGAAAGATGGCAGAAAAGCATAGTGTTTAAACTAAAACATTCTACTGCCAACTATAAATGGCTTTTGAATTATTAGTGATGTTGTTCCCTTCTGAAGGTGAGAAGTTGAGTTGACTGATTTTTTTTCTCTCTCTATTTTTTAAAATATATTTTATTGATTGTTTTACAGAGAGGAAGAGAGAGGGATAGAGAGTCAGAGACATCGATGAGAGAGAAACATTGATCAGCTGCCTCCTGCACACCCCTCACTGGGGATGTGCCCGCAACCAAGGTACATGCCCTTGACCGGAATCAAACCTGGGACCCTTCAGTCCGCTGACTGATGCTCCACCTAGTGAGCCAAACCAGCCAGGGCTTTTCTCTCCATTTTTAACACCTTTACTGAGGTGTAATTAACAAACAGTAAACTTCACATGTTGAAATACAAAATTATGAAACCATCACCACAGTCAAGATAATGAACATATTCATCACCTCCTAAAATTTCTGTAATCCTCTTCTGTCCCTCCCCCATTCCCAGGCAACCCTTTCTGTCACTATGGACTACTTGGGATATTCTAGAATTTTATATAAATAAATTCACATAGTGTGTACTTGATTTTATCTGGCTTCATTTGTGCAGCATAATTTGAGATTTGTCCATAATATTATCTGTGTCTACAGTTTATTACCTTTGATTTGCTGAGTAGTATTCTAATATATAGTTCTCCCACAACTTGCTTATTCATTCTTCTATTGAGGACATTTGGGTTGTTTTTATTCTTTGGTTATTAAAAAATAAAGCTTTTGAAAGCATTCATGTGCAATCATTGGATAAATGCTCTCATTTTTCTTAGGTATATAACTAGGAGTAGAATGACTGGGTCAGACACAAGGTGTGATTTGTGTTGTGATTGTGGGTATTGTCCTTTAAGAAATTGCCAAACTACTTTCCAAAATGTCTGTACCATATTACCCTCCCATCAGCATCGTGTAAGAGTTCTAGTTATTCCACATTCTTGAAGTTGACTACTTTTATATATGAAGTGATGTAAAGCTGTATAAGCTTTTACTGAAAATTTTAAAACAACATGCTGCATTGTTAGTGGAAGTGCTGATATTTCTCTCAGTGGGAAGGGACAAACTATCATCTAAATTTAAAATATTAGGTAAGTTTATTAGAGTAGGCTAGTGTTCTATAATTTTTATGCTAAAAATTAATTGCTTGAAAGATTTTCAGTCTGTCTAGTGTGGCTCAGTGGTTGAGCATCGACCTATGAACCAGGAGGTGATGATTGGTTCAATTCCCAGTGGTCAGGGCACATGCCTGGTTGCAGGCTCAGTCCCCAGTGTGGGGTGTGCAGGAGGCAGCCAATCAATGATTCTCTCTCATCATTGATATTTCTATCTCTCTCTCCCTTACTCTCTGAAATCAATAAAAATACATTAAAAAAAAGATTTTCAGATTTCAAAAGGCTCATTTTCAAAGTAAATTATATATTTAAAATATAATTTTTAGTAAGTGTGAAGGTTTTATGTTAAAATGGATTCTAGCACCTTTATAAAAGAGCAGTAGTAGAATTACATCTAATATAATAAAAGAGTAATATGCAAATTGACCGTTGCCTGAGACACCTAAGCCACGCCCACCAGCCAATCAGAGCAGCTGTATGCAAATTAACCCAGCCAAGATGGAGGCCGGCAGCCATGGAGCTAGAGTAAACCAGAGGCTTCTGTTGCAATTGCCTGCCTAGGCTGGCTGAGCCTCTCTCCATAGCCATGCCCACCAGCCAATCAGAGCGGCTGTATGCAAATTAATCCAGACAAGATGGAGGCTGGCAGGGTGGCTCTGCACTGGGAGCCAACACGGCCGGCATAGCTGTGCCAGGTGTGTCAGTTCAGTGGGGGGGGGGGGGAGTCCGGCCTGGGGCTTCCTCGGGGCATCCAGGAGAGCCCATCCCGGGTCCACTTCCTGGCTCCACCTCCCAGGGGCCTCTTCAGGGTGTCCAGGAGCAGCTGTCCCAGGTCCACTGCCTGGCTCCATCTCCTGGGGGCCTCCCCGGAGCATGCGGAAGCACGGGAGCCTCTGCTGGGCATGCAGGAGCAGCCATCCTGGGTCTGCTGCCTGGCTCCACCCCCTGGGGGCCTCCACCAGGCATGCGGGAGAGCGGGTCCTCTACGGGGCTTGCAGGAGCAGCCATCCTGGGTCCACTGCCTGGCTCCGCCCCCCGAGGGCCTCCTTGGGGCATCCAGCAGCACCTGTCCCGGGTCCACTGCCTGGCTCCGCCCCCAGGGAGCCTCCCTGGGGTATGCAGGAGCACGGGGGCCTCTGCGGGGCGTCCAGGAATGCCCATCCTGGGTCCACTGCCTGGCTCTGCCCTGGGGGTCTCCGAGGGGTGTCCAGGAATGCCTGTCCTGGGTCCGCAGCCTGGCTCTGCCCCAAGGGCCTCCTCAGGGGCATGCGGGAGCACCCATCCAGGGTCCACTACCTTCATCCGTCCCCCAGGGGCCTCCACAGGGCGTGCGGGAGCGTCTGCTGCACAGTGCGGAGAATCCGAAGCCAGTCCACTGCCCGGCTCCACCCTGGGTGTGTTTGCTCAGCAGCAGGGCCCCACTGAAGGATCCTGCACCTGGCTCGCCACCCAGCTCTGCGCCAGGTGTGTCTCCTCAGCGGTGGGGGCCCACCAGGCGTGTGCGATCGTGGGCCCTCTGGTGGGAAACGTCCAGGCCTGCACTCACCAGCCCTCCCACCCCCCAGTGCACGAACCCTGAAGGGGCTGTGGGCAGCCTGAAAATGGCCCTCAGCCCCTCACCCAGGCTGGCCAGGCATGCCAGCAGGTGGACATCCCCCCCTCCCCCGAGGTGTTCCAGACTGCAAAAGGGCACAGGCCGGGCTGAGGGATCCCTACCCCCCAAGTGCACAAATTTTTGTGTACTAGGCCCCTAGTGATAATTATGAAAACACTAGAGGCCTGGTGCACGAGATTCATGCACAGGCGGTTGGGGGGGGGGGTCCCTTAGTCTGGCCTGCACCCTCTGTCAGTCCTGGATACATTGGGGGATGTCACCTGTCAACTTAGGCCCAATACCCTGGGCCTGATCCCCCCCATCCCTCTCTCACAGTCTGGGACTCCTTGCACCTTATTGCCTGCCTGCAGTGCAGGTGGGAGAAGCTTGAGCCTGGCTTCCAGCATACTGACCACCAGGGGGCAGCTCCTGTGTTAAGCATCTGACCCCTGGTGGTCAGTGTGTGTCGTAACAACCAGTTGTTCTGTTTGGTCGATTTACATATTAGGCTTTTATTGTATAGGATAATTTCTATTATAGTTGTAATAGAGAAAAACTGGATTTGTATTTCAGCCACTTAATAACATTATGATCTCTGGCAAGTGATTTAACCATTGCATACCTAGGTTTCCTCATCTGTAAAGTGAGGTTAATAAAAGTACTCACCTCATAGGGTATTGGTGAAGATTAAAAGTGCTTCTTTAGCACATAGTAAGGGTACAGCAAATATTAGACCTTATACTTTATGGTTCAATAGGTATATATAGTCATTTTTATGCCCACTTGTTTCCTTGCTGTTAACAAAATCACTTTGAGGCTACAAAAAAAAAAATTCCTAGATAAAAATAATAGTCTGCCTTAAGTGCAGTTGGTATAGTCGATGCTCTCATTTTTTTGTCCTGCCTCCTCTGTTCACCTTGGACCTTTAATTAGATGTGCATAGCAAGTTGGGTGTCTGTTTTTCTGAATGTCATCAGGAGACTCTTGTTGCAGTTTCACTAATCTAGAACCAAAATGATAAAATTGATTTACAGGTACTCTACTGAGTTCTAGAGGCCTACTGGGTATGCTTAGATAAGGAAACCAGGAATTTATAAGGTGTGTTATTAAACTTCTCTCTGCCAGTGGAACCATCAAAAGATCTTTGAACCTTGCTTTTTATTAACTGAATATTTTGATGACTTCATTCATTAAACTGTTAGGTTTTAGTGATAAAATTTGTGTTACTCCAATTTTGTAACATTTTGTTCTTTTAAAATTTGCTGTAACCCAGGTCTAATTAGTGTCATGAGCATGTGGTTTATCAAATGTATTTTGTGGTGACAGTGGTAGATTTCTTTTGGATATGTATTGTTTCTGCCTTAGGAGGTCCTATTGCTTTTACAGTAGCCCTTCTTCTGATTATAATAGATTAATCTAAATTCTTAAGCATCTTTATGGTCTTTCCTTGATTCTCAAGCATCTTTGTGGTCTTTCCTTCTCGCAACATTTTAACCTCTTATTTTTAGAGTTTATTAAATTGAGTTTGTCTTACAGGTTAGATATTAAAATCAGACATAAGGTATAGCTCAAAAGCCTATTCATTATGATAGTAGTAGATTCTTGCTATATTGTTTTAGATCTCAGGCAGGCATTCTGTTGGTGGTACTTCGTATGATAAATACATGGGTCATCCCTTTACTCTGAAATAATGCTAGCAGGACTAAAAGAGTTATTACATAGAGCCATCAAAAGTTTCCAGGGTTGTATTAACTTTTAACTGATACAAAGTTTTAATATATGAGAGTGACCAACTCCTAATCTTCTTTTGATTAACTATTATAATAAAGATTATGAAGTTATTACAGTTTATTGTACATTTTTTGGACTCGACATGCCTTTAGAAATTTTATAGAATTTAGGCATACAGATACTTTGTTTGGTCTATTACATAATCTAATTATATGAATAAAATATTTAGTTAAATATGGTTTCAAAAGACATTAGCAAGACCATGTTATAATAAAAATACAGCCATTGCTCAATTTTTTGTTAACTTGGAATTTTCTTTGTATACTTAAAAACAGTTATGACATTGTGAATTGCCTGATACTCATATTTAAAATTCATGGGGATGTAAACTGGGTAGATATGGACCATGAAGTTACTTTTTTAGCTTCGTTATAGATATTATAGAGAATGACAGGGAAAATACAAATTATTTGCCTTGCCCAACCTAAAAACTCTTCATCTGAATTAGCCAACTATCCTGCTTTTAAGGGGGGAAAGGACTTTTGAATCTGATTAATGCAGAAATAACCTTGAAGGGTAATTGGCTAAACTGCTGATTCGTGTTAATGTTAGGTAAATTTACATCTGAGTGCTTTTACTGAGAATTAGTTACTTAGTTTTATTCTACATGTACTTGGTAGTTGACACATTCTAAGGAATGACTTGAGAGAGAATATATTTCCATGGGTTCTTTAATAGTTCATAAGCACTTTACTTATATGCTGTTTAACACCAAAATTAAATTTACCTTTACTTTGATGAGGTATCATACAGTAATCTTTTATCAAAATTAATGAGGAAGCAGTGATGAAGATAATTTTGAAATGGGCTTATCTGTTCTGCAGTTATCTTCAAATTATAACTCTTTAAATTTGAAGACCACTATATCAGGAATAAGATCCAGTCTTTTTATTCTGAGCAAGATTCTTCAATTAGAGGTGGTAATCAAGTATGATATGTTATATTTCAAAAAATTGAAAAGGATGAAAGCCTATTTAAATAATATATATACTTAAAATGTAAGGATGAAAATGATGTGGGAGCTGAACTGTCAGCCTATGTATATGGTGAGTAGTCAAAAGAAGGGGAGCTCGGGAAGCCGTCAGAGGACGGAACGAGAAACATGTTGAAGAAAAGCAGGCTTTCGCGGGAGTTTAGGGCCTGGCACAGGTCTTGGGCTCCGTAGATCAGTATGTCATTGTATCAGGAAAACTACTGAAATATTTCATAAAACCAAAGGATAAGTTTAGTAAACATTAAGGCTAGTTTGATTAGAGAAATCCAGGTAATTTTTTAAGGGTTAAAATATGCCTGTGGCCCTGCCAATGTGGTTCAGTTGGTTGAGCATCATCCCATGCACCCAGAGGTCGTCAGTTTGAATCCTGGTCAGGGCACATACTCAGGTTCAATTGTGTGCAGGAGGCATCCGGTCAGTGTTTCACGCTCACATCGATATTTCTCTCTCAAAAAAAAATTTAAATCAATAAAATATAAATCAGCTCCCCTGTGGCCAAAGGGGAGCTGATTTATCTAATTATTTATTTAGTTTTTTACTTTATTAACATGAGACACCATTCCAACTTCATTAACCTTCAGATAATCAGTGCTGGGACCAATCTTATTTAACATTTTTTAAAAAATAAATCTTTATCATTCAGATTATTTTATTTAACATTTTAAAATAAGTGATTCAAAAAACATACTGGCAATAAAAATTGCCAGATTTGCAGCTGACTCTGTGCTGTTTCAGGTAGTTTAAAGTCAAGCCAATAGGAGAAGCTACAGGAATATCTTTTGATGAGTTTTCGTGTGGCAAAGAACAAGATAATGCATTTAGGAGGAGATATTCCAAGTTATATTTCTAGGACCTGAGTTTTGACCCAGGTAGGGGATCCAGAAGTCATGGAAATAACTTCCTTGAAAGCATTTATTGTATTTGCTGCTGGGTCACAAAGTCCAAGAACATGTTTCAGAAAACAAAAATGATGTGTATACAAATAATTATAAAAGGACTTATCATTTTTTTACTATTGTGTTCCAGGCTAAGTGATTTGTAGTCATTTTTTCATTTAATTCTGTTAACAATTGTGAAAGGGTGGCATTATTAAAGTGAAAATTTGAGTCAGGGAGATTAAATGATGTTCCCAAGTCAGTTAAATATGTATTGCAGTTGGTACTGTGCCCTAGTCTTTTGATTGTTAATCCTAAAAGTTTCCCAAGATATTAAGAGACATCTCTTAAAGCATGTAATAGTTTAATTTAGTGTTTATGGAGTGCTGCTTTACTCCTTTGCTGTGGCATTACCACAAAAGACAGTACCCAGATATTTTCAGAGGATTTGGAGACATTCCTTAAATTCCTGATTTTTAAGGAAAGGTAGGGATGTTTTGGTGTACAATTTTACCCTCAAGATTGGTAAATCAGTGTTGGTTGCCCATAAAGTGTTTTTCCTTTTGACTTTACAAAATGCTGGGTAATTAATGGGCATTAGTACATGTAATATTAGTAAGGAAAATATTGTTTGGCAGAAAAGAACACCAGAGTAGAGTTCAGAGACCTACATTATTCTAGTGGTGTGAAAATATTCTGATAGCATTGAAACAGGCATAACATTCTTGCTCTGGAAGGACAGGAAGACAGAAGCTGTGTCTTAAGAGAGGAACAGATGAAGAGGGGTTATGGAATTGTAGGCAGAGGGACTAGCAGTATGTTAGGTGAATCACTGAACTTTTTGAACTGCAGTTTCCTTAAATTTGAGTTAAAATATAAGAAGCACATGTTATATTTTAATTGTAAGGGCATATATATTGGTTGATTTTGGAATCCCAAAAAATGAGGTAAGAATCAAGTGAGTAAGTATATGTGAAAGTGTTTTGTAAATTTTTAAGTGCTCTACAATTAAAAGTGGTAGAAGAATACTGGTGTTCTTGTGAAGGGTGGACACAGAAGATGCTGCAAAAACTTAGCAGGAGGAGAGACAAGTGGGAAAGGGAGGTGTTAAAGATGAAAGAAAGGAAATGAATAGATATGAAGAAAATTGAGTTATAGTTCTATTTGTGCCTGGGAATCAAGAGGACAATAAGTCTATCCCTGAAGAATTTTAACATTAGTTTACTGTAAGGAAGAAGCTCAACAGTTGGTTGAAACATTTTATTCACTTTTCCACTTAGACTATACTGACCATGTTAATAGATAAGCTAACTGAGAATTGGCTATATTATCTGATTGTTTTTTCAATCATTATTGCTGTACAGGTTTAGCTAATGGATTAAAATAGTATAAGGTACTCATAAAAACAAAATAAGCTGGACTGAGTTACTATTTATTCTAGATTATTAAAAAGAAAGGGCATAGTGTATCTAAGGAAAAGGGTGAAGTTTGATCTACTGGAATGAGTGCAGAAAAAAATTAGGAAGTCAGACTAGAACCAAGGTAAAATGGGAACAAATTGTGAGTAGTTTTGTTTTGTTTTTAAAATATATTTTATTGATATTTTACAGAGAGGAAGGGAGAGGGATAGAGAGTTAGAAACATCGATCAGTTGCCTCCTGTACATCCCCCATTGGGGATGTGCCCGCAACCAAGATTCATGCCCTTGACCAGAATCGAACCTGGGGCCCTTCAGTCTGCAGACCGACGCTCTATCCACTGAGCCAAACTGGTTAGGGTGAATTGTGAGTAGTTTTATATGCCATAGTAGGAATTTGGATTTTTATTTTGTTTATAGGTAGGGAAGTGACACAAATAGTTTGGTGGTTTAGAAAACTGATTATAGCAGTAATAAAGAGAATAGTCTGGAAGAACAGAGATTGGAGACATTTATTCATCAAGTAATACATGTGGCAGGCTGAGTGAATGTGGCAGTCTCTCTGGCCTCTGGTAGGTAGATTAGTGTCAAGGATGTCATTTAAGGCTCTGCCCTAGTTCAGGAAAGAGATAATGATGGTCTGAATTAAGGAATATAGTGGGGATAGAAACAAGAGCACTGATTTCAGAGATATTTAGGAGTTTGTCTTCCAGACTTCGTTAGTGTTTGGAGGTGATAGAGAAAGTTGAGAATGAGTCTAAGGTTTCTGACTTGGCAGTGGAATAATATGTGTGCAAGTTTGGGGGGGGGGCGGGGAATATTGAGTTTGCTTTCAGATAACTCTATGCTTTTTAGATCAACATGATCAAGATATCAGTTGGGAATATTGTTCTAGCTCAGGAGCATGATCAGGTTTATAAAATGATTTGGAAGGCTTAGTTTAAAATTGAAAGTTGTGAAATTAGACGAGTAATTCCTAAGTAATAATGTATGCAGAACAAAGAGTACTGGCGCTTAGTTTGATTTTTAATTTTTGCCCACCTCCAGTCAAACTTGCACCCCCTAACATTATAAAGAATACATAGAAATATTTGCTGTCCGAAATATTTGAATGTCCTTGAAACTGTACTGCATCCTGTCTGATCACCTGTACAACACAGGGAATTAGTAGATAAACACACTTCCTTATTCTTCTCCTAAAGTCTCTTTTGAGAATTCTGTTTGCTTCCTTGGGCAAGTGAGCAAGTCTGAACAGATATGGAAGCCTAAAGGCTTTTTTCACCTTTAAAATCTAATGCAGAGCAGCCATAATCAACCGTATCTTTCTCTCCTATCCCTCCAGCCCTATAGAGTTTAAGCCTCTGGCAACTAGAATGCCAGAGAGAAATGTAAAAACAGCACAAAAGATTGAACCTTGAAAAGGACTGTAATGTTTTTAATTCACTGAACCCAAAGGGTCTACTCTATAACCAGGGGGTGGAGTTAGTGAGTCATTATAAGAGATGTCCAAATTCAGTAAAATAAATACATATATTAGGAGCAAGATCTTCAAGTGCTGAGAGAATTTGGAAAAAATCTGAGCACTTAGTGGAAAAGATGAGTTTTTGGTTCAGTCTTAAAGGGGGTAGAAAAACAAGTCTGTGCAGTAAGAGTAAGAATAACACTACTAAAGAGGTGGGGAAAACAGTACCAAGAAAGTGGGACATTAAGGAAGGAAACGAAAGGGAACTGGTGAACAGGATTTTTATCTAAAATGCACAGTATGAGTTGGGATTAATGAGAAATTAGGGTAGTTAGATGATTAAAGACTAAACTTTGGAATTAGAATTCCTTGAAGCACTTAAGTAGAAAATTGAACATGAACAGAGGAATATTATAACATGATTTAAATGGCAATTAAGCACTTAATGGAAGATGACAACTGTTACATATAGTTTATAGTGCATTTGGCATTGATTAGCTTATAAATTACCCAAATCCCTTATATTTTTTCTCTTTGTTTTCTTACATACTTCTATAACAATGGTTCTCAAACTTTCCGGGCATAAAAATTTTATGAAGCTCTTGTTTAAAATATAGATTCATCCATGTTACATGTAATTGTAGTTACTTCCTTTTAGTTGCTGACCAGTATTCAATTGTGTGGATATACTGTAATTTGTTAATTATTATTGCAGAAAGGGTTTTTTTCTGGTTTTCAACTGTTATGACTAAAACTGCTATGAACATTCTTATACAAGGCTTTTTGTGACACATATATTGTGGATGAATACCTAGATGTGGAATTGCTGGGTTTTAGAATATGTGTGTGTTTAACATTATGAGGAACTGAAAACAAATTTGAAGGTGGGTTTACCATTTTACATTTCTACCAGCAAAGAGTGTTCCTTTGCTCTTCCTTTTATGGAAGAGTTTGGGTACAATTGCTGTTCTTCCTTAAATGTTTGCTAGAATTTATCAATGAAGCCACCTGGGTCTGCAGTTTTCTTTGTGGAAAGGTTCTTAATTAAGGATTCAATTTTTTAAAGAATAGATATAAGACTATTCAGATCTTCTATTTTTTTATGCCTGTTTTGGTAATTTGTATTTTTCAAAGAATCTGCCCATTTTATCTTAACTTGTCAAATTTATCAGCTTGAAAATAAATTATATATGTTATAAAACATTTTTCCTTTTTATGTTGGTAGGACCTATTGGATGCTCTCTCTTTCATTCTGATATTTTCTGGATTCATTTCCTTCTCCCTCTCCCCTTGATTAGTCTAGTTAGAGGTTATCAATTTTATTCCTTTAAAATAATCAACTTTTGGTTCTTCTGATTTTTTTTTCTGTGGTTTATCTGTTTTGTGTTTTATGATTTGAGCTCTTTCGTTAATTCTTTCCTTCATTCTTATTTTGGGTTTAATTTATTCTACTTTTTCTAATTTTTTAAGGTGAAAGCTTAGTTCATTGATTTTAAAATATATTTTTTAAAATACCAACATTTAAAGCTATACATTTTCATTAGCATTTCATTCAAAATATTTTCTAATGTCTCTTGTAATTTTTTTTTTTTTTTTTTTGACCCATGGATTGTTCCAAAGAGTATTGTCAAATAATTTTCAAATACTTGGGATTTTCCAGGTATCTTTTAGTTACTGTGTTTTCATTTAATGCTATTTTGGTCAGAGAACATAGTCTTTTTTTTAAAATTTATCTTTATTGTTGAAAGTATTACAGATGTCCCCTTTTTTCCTCCCTTCATCTCACTCCCACTCCCACCCCAGGCCTTCACCAAACTTTTGTCTGTATTCATTAGTTATGCACATAATTTCTTTGATTAATATCTTCCCACACACTACTCCCCTCCCCCTTCCCTCTAAGATTCAGTCTATTGCATGCTTCCATGTCTCTGGATCTATTTCTGATAACATTCTTAATACAATATTTCATACTTTTTACATTTTCTACAATAAGCATGTACTCATAGTTGGACACACACACACCCAAAAAACTACTTTAATTTTAAAAATTCTGATAAAATTAATGATTGGGAGGATAAGGGAAGAAGGATTTAAGTGATTTTAGTTTTTCTCATCTTAAACATGCCTCTTTTCCATTTTTGCATATGTTTTAACTTGATCTTTATCAGTATAGACTAAGTGAAAGAGACATTTATTCTTACACTATATGTGTAATACATATTCTAAACTGTTCCCAAACTAAGGTAGTGTCCCATGTTTCATAGTTTAAAAGTGTGGGTTTCTATCAAATAATTCTTTGTATACTTAAAGATATTTAATATTGCTTTCTTTTCTTTTTTCTTTTTTTTCAGAGTTTTTTTTTTATGTTCTTGTTGATTTTTAGAGAGAGAGAAAGGTAGAGGGATAGAGAGATAGAAACATCTATGAGAGAGGAACATCATAGATCTCCTACTGGAGATCCAGCCCACAACCTGGCCTGTGCCCTAACTAGGAATTGAACTGGCAACTTCTTGGTTCCTGGGTCTGTGCTCAACTGAGCCATGGGCTCCAGAGTGTTTTTTAAAGACGTTTTTGTCTTCCTTTCTCAGCCACCTCCTTGCAGATATGGATGTTCTTATGTCAAAGAAAGAATGGAAATCGTAGTCTTTAGTTTTCTTAATAAAATATTACATTTGCTCTTTCTATCCAGGGCATCATAGGCATATAGACGAGGTACTCTTCAAGAACTCACTCTAGTGTCTCAGCTTCACATTTTTTGCTATATATAAAACATGTTAGAAATCCAGTAGAGAAAGTTAATATTCAAAAGAAGAGACAAAGGAATGTTATGGTTAACGAACAAAGAAATAGACATCTCCTCCAGGAAGGTGCCATTCATAGCAGATCTCAAAGAATGACCTTAATTTGAATAGTCTGGTGTCTGTTCCTCAGCAGTTGTAAATCTAGAAACTCAGTTTGATCAGGGGAACTGGTTTCATGCTAAGCAAATTACTGAAACTCATATGGAAAACAAAGCTAATTTCTTAAGTTATGTTAAGATATAGTATCCAGTCATGATGGTTTGATAGTCCACATCTTCACTATAGGACTGTATCTACCAAAGGTATGTGAACAGTTGGGTCCACTGATGAGAGTGTTTTCCTAAAGGCTTAAGACAGTGGCACATTCTTTGATTACCTTATTTTTAGGCTTTGTAAAATATTCTGTAGCTATGGGACATTTTCTGAACCTCCTGAGCCTCAATTTTCTCATCATGACAATTGTGATAATAACCAGCCGACTCATAGGACTGTTGTGAGAACTAAATAAGGTAATCCATTTAAAGTTACTAGGACAACATCTAGCACATAGTTGTCATTCAGGAACTGTTAAGATGATGTGTTTTTTTCTACTTCTGAGTTTTAGGTCTGGAAGGTAAGAAGGGCACTCTTGACCTTTTTCTTGCTGCCTGCAGACATTGCTGTTACTGCACTTGGTGTTCTAGAGGTACTAAGAGTATTTGATTTTCAAGAATATTGTTCTGAGTCATAAGAATTAACTCAATCTAGGGAAGAACTGTGATGCATCTTCACATAGGTTATATTTTACTGTGAGATCTAGCCATTTTAATATTTTGAGACTAAAGTAAGAATTATTCTTTTAAAGAATTCATTAGTGTTTGCTTTTTCTATTAGGCATTTCTAAAAGCAGTTTGATATTTCTTGTAGAACAAAGTCCAGATAACAAATTTTATAGGTTGTTTTACTTATAGCTGACAACTTATTAAGATTTATGTTCTATGGATAACATTTCTAATTTTTATATTAATGGATCATGATGTGCTAAAGGACCTGATTGATTCCCTTTCTTTCAGACAAGCTTACTAAGACCCAGAGAACCAGCCTGAAACTAAGCCAGACAGCTGATGCATCATAGGGGTCCCTGGGACTGTGAGGTGCCAGTGCAGCTGGGCCCAGGACAGTGAGGCCCTTGATATAAGAGTTTGTGTTCTGGAGGAGGCCAGGAGAACAGCCATCTCCTTCTTTTGGGTGTCAGCATCCTTTCTTTCACATGGTTGTGAAAAGATGGAATTGAATTCAAATAGTGAGAGCTTGCCATTGGCCTGAGTTGCAGAATTTCTTCTAGAAGGAGCCCCTGCCTGCCCCTTCTTCCTTGCTTAGCCAAATCCAAAGTAGTGACGAATGAACAAATGTCCTTTTTGTGTCAGGTACTTTGCCTGCTAACTATACACTGGGGAGCAGTTGGGACTTACCCGAGAGTTTTTAATGGTAGAGCTGAGACAGGCCTCTAGACTCCAGTACATTCTTCTTTTCACTGTATTCCAGTGTCTCTCAATATCAGATGAAATTATTTTCTCTTCTGTGTTACCAGAATGTTTTGATGTCTATTTAGATGTTATTCTCTAATTGTTATACATAACTAGGGGCCCGGTGCACAAAAATTTGTGCACTCGGGGTGGAGGGAGTCCCTCAGCCCGGCCTGTGCCCTCTCACAGTCTGGGACCCCTCAGTGGATGTCCTATGATGGCCCCAGTCTGCCAGGCGCCTTTGTGTGTGTGTGTGTGTGTGTGTGTGTGTGTGTGACCACTGGGGACCTGCCCCCAGCCGCATCTGAGGCTCGGAGCAGTCCTCCTGTGTGTGTCTACCTGCTGGGGGCCTGCCCCCAGGCACACCGTCAAGGCTTGGAGCAGGCACCCCCTCTATGTTGATCTCTCAGACTCTTGCCCTCCCCTGCATGTTGTTCTCTT
>PVJC01006154.1:45287-56203 GCA_004026665.1 Murina feae | reverse complement strand
CTGGGTCCTGCGCTGTCCCACCCTGCAGCTGCTCTGTGCACTCGGGAGGTCCCTCAGCCCGGCCTGTGCCCTCTCGCAGTCTGGGAGCCCTCGGGGGATTTCCACCTGCTGGCGTGCCTGACCAGCCTGGGTGAGGGGCTTTAAGGCTGCCCACAGCTCCCATTGACCCAATGTCCCAGCAAGGCCAGCTGGACACAGATTCTGGAGTTTTTTCTCCTATAATTGATACTGTTTCTTGAAGGCCTGGGGTAATTGATACACTGTTCCTTTAAGGCGGCCTTCTAACTACTAACGAAGCCTCCTCTGCCTCACCTCGCAGAGTCTATAATGAAACAATTGTTACTTTTACTGGTTAGGCCGGAGCTGCTCTTTCCTTCAGCTCCCAAGGATTCTATGATTGTTACATTGTTTCAAAAAGCTGTGTTTCGCTAGAGGCAGTTTAATCAGAGCTGAGCTGAGGGGCGCAGCTTCACTTTCGCTCCTGCCGCAATGGAAAGGGCTGTTTACTCAGGTCCGTGAGTGGCGGCCGCCATGTTGGCTGGGCTAATTTGAATACAGCCGCTCTGATTGGCTGGTGGGCGTGGCTTACCCTGTCTCGGAGAAACGGTTAATTTTAATATTTCGCTTTTATTAGTTTAGACTAGAGGCCCGGTGCACAGAAGTTTGTGCATTTGGGTGGGGTTTCTCAGCCTGGCCTGTGCTGTCTCACAATCTGGGACTCCTTGGGAGTCTGCTCCCTGGAGGACAAGGCCTAAACTGGAAGTCAGACATCCTTCTGGCAGCCCAGGAGCCCTTGGAGGATGTCCACTTGCCAGTGGGGAGCAGGCCTAAGCTGTAGTCGGACATCCTTAGTGCTTCTGAGGAGGCAGGAGAGGCTCCCACCACCACTGCTGTACTGGCAGCTGGCAGCTTGGCTTGCGGCTGAGCAGAGCTCCCCCTGTGGGAGTGCACTGACCACCAGGGGCAGCTCCTGCATTGATCATCTGCCCCCTGGTGGTCAGTGTGTGTCATAGTTACCAGTCATTCCCAATTGTTCAGTTAGGATCAATTTGCATATTACCCTTTTATTATATAGGATAGATAGGTCCAAGCGTAGACCATTGGCCATAGTAGGTGTTCATTTGAAGAACAGCTATTTCAATTTTCATTTAAAAATTGAAAACAAAAGATGACTTGAAATACTTGGTGAGTTGAACACAGTGGAAAAGCAAGCAAGTCACATGGAGACAGTGGAAATAGCAGACACAATCAGAAGGGTGTGCAGGGCAGGGAGCTGAGCAAATGAAAAGGAGGAAACTGATGAAGACTCCCATAAGATTGAAGTCCCTGCTGAACCCAGCCTCACAGCTGATAATGCCACTGATGTGAGATCTGGGGGAGTGCATGTTACACTTATCACCACCTCCAGTGGACTCATGACATCTCTGGAGATGAAAGACCAACGAAGGCACTAATTTATCTTGCTAGGAGGGTTCACTTATCATTTAGCCAAAAGACAGGCATGATTTTTTCAAAGATTCTGATTTTTTTGGTATTATGTTACCTACTGCTAGCAAAATAAAAATGCAAACTTTATGGAACATGTAAAATACAGGTCTTATCACCATTTACACTTCGAGCAATGGCCATGCCTTAGGCATGGGAAACACAGGAAACAACTAACAGGACCATATTTCTAAATGGATGGGTACTCACTTAAAATACACAGAGTAGCATTCAGGAAGTTTGTTTTTACCATATTAAACACCTCATTACATTTTTTCTTAAATTCCATGGTAATCTGTAATTTAAGATGAAATTTTACTATAGTAACAGGAACCTCTTCTAAGATTTAAACTCCTGCAGTCCAAGAAAACCATCAGGAGTTAAAAAGGAAGTGAGTACTAGACTCTGTCTGTCAAGGCTGTATATTAGTTCTGCAGAGAATAAGAACTAAGAATGTGCATATATCTATATAAGGATACATTTAATATAAATACATATATTGAGATAATTATTTAATATATGAAATGACTCTATAAGTTAAGAATTATCACTATCTTCATTTTGCTATTATCAATTAATAGCAAATATCAAAACTGAAATACATACTTTGTTTGCCAGAAAATGCTTTTAAAACTTAACTATTTTACTTATTTAAAAAAAAAATTGTTATTGCTTAAAGTATTACATATGACCCTTATTTCTCTCCCCCTTGTCTGCTATTTTTACTTTTTAATGCTTGTCTTAGAGTACCAATATACATTTACAACTAAGAAAAGTCCACTTTTAAGTAAGACTATACTGATTCATAGTGTTGCAGGCATCTTTTAACTGAATAGATATTACCAATTCTTGCCCCTATCCCTTATAATGTTCCTTATAATGTTATAGTATAATATTGCTTACTTTTTTCTCAGTAGCTCTTAACACATGAACCATAGCTATTTTAAATTCCAAGTCTGCTCCTTCCAAAATTTGCATCAAATTTGAATCTGGTTCTGATGCTTGCATTATTTCTTCACATTGTATTTTTTCATTACCCTTAATGTGTCTGGTAATTTTTAATTGAAAGCCAGCATTACTCATCAGGCAATAGGAACTGAGGTAAAGGGCCTTAATATGAGACTTTAAGTATATCTGGCTAAGAGATCAATTGTGTTTAATCTTCACTCCAGTTGTGGTGCAAGAGATTCAGAGTCCTATAATGTTCTCGTTTTGTTTTTTGAGGGAGGTCCCTAAGATTTTCTCCTTAGGAGTGCCTTGCAGCTCTCTCAGCTTCAACACTGGAGTCCTGTGGTGGTCAGGGGAGGAGAGGCGGGCAGGGAAGCACTCTATAACCTTCTGATGACATTTCAGCCTTTCAGTGGGCCTGGAGCCCTGAGCTGCGACCTCACAGGTGTTTCCACCTCCCTTACCACTGTTGCTGAGAAGGGAAGGACAGAAGGCCTGGAGTTGGGGAAATGCCCTGGTGAAGCATCTTTCTCTTTGGTATGGATTGCATTCCAGGTGTATTTCAGATGGATACTTTTCCCTTTCCCTGCCAGAAATATGAGATGCTTTTCCTTGGCTGTTCACTTTCTTACTCCTGGAGGTAAAATCCAAGGAAATGAGGGGCCCCAATTAAGATTGTGAAGCCTGTGTTTCTGACCACTGCACTGTTCGTCATGAGTCCAGGTCAGGCCTTTTGGTCTGTATAAACACCCAAATAACAGGACAAACAATAATAAGTAAAAATTTTCTCAAAATAAATATTAATATTTTCCCAAATTAATTGGGGAAAGAAAAATCATGATGCTCTTAAGCACAATAACCTTAAATTGATATAGAGTGCTGTGAAAAGATATGAATCATATTATGATAAATGCTCTTCTATTCAGCATATCTTTAAGTTCACTCATTCTTTTAAATATAGTTTCATTGATTTCAGAGGTGAAGAAGAAGGGAGAGAGATACAGAAACATCAATGATGAGAGAGAATCATTGATTGGAAGCTTCCTGCACACCCTCTACTGGGGATGGAGCCTGCAACCTGGGAACATGCCCTGACTGAAAATCAAGCAATGACCTCGTGGTTCATAGGTTGATGTTCAACCACTGAGCCATGCTGGCTGGTGACTCATTCTTTCCTTGTCCATGTCCAGTCAACTTATGAGTCCATCAAAGGCAGACTTCCTTTCTGTTAGTTTTCTTGATTTCTAGAATTTCCTATTGGTTCTTAGACATCTTTTTGCTTATACCAATCTGTTCTTGAATATTTCCTCCTTTTTACATTAGAGCTCTTTACCGATTAATCACAGTCATTTCAAATTCCCAGGTTTTGTCAGCACACGGCCATATATGCAAACTATATGCAGAGAAAACTGGGTAGTAGTAACATCCCTGACTAAACACAGTGGGCTTATGTGGTAATAATAATTGTGTCTCCCAACATTTTAAGTATAAATTATTTTAGAGAATAAGACCAATTTTAATGCATATTTTTGAAATAAATACCTAATATCTGAAGTGTTTAGCATCGTTTCAAAAAATCTCTTCTGGGGTTCTAAAATATTCCTCACATGTGTTAAGTTATGTCTTTAACAACATTAATGTCCTATTTTCTGTGGGAGCCCCTTACATGTCCAGCATGGTTCAGGGTTCCTGTTCAGGGTTTGAGTTCTGGAGGAGGCTGTACACAAAATGAAGAGAGAAGAGAATCAATTTGGAATATTGGGGGACCAGGCGTGGAGTCTACCTCTAGTGGATATGACTGCCCCCTGCTCTGGTCTTGCTCAAAGCTTTTATTAAGAAAATGGGGAAAACAACCATATCCTTATCCTTAGGGCAGGAAATTCCAACAACAAAGAGGCAACAAGAATTTACATATCAGTAACAGGTGGAGGGTTGCTTTAACTATCAATGTCTCCATCTAAACAATGAGTGAATACCTCCAACCATTCAGAGCAATTAAGGTTGACCAGCCTTCAAGCACATTTCTCTATTAGTGACAATGACTGGTCTCTGGCAATTTTCTACACCTATAATGTACTCATAATATTAAAAAAAAGTTATACAACTTGAAGCTCTATTTTCCCTCCCTTTTATTATTGTAAACAGTAATAAAAGGTATTATCAAACAGTAAAACAATATATAAGAACAATAAAAATTAATAGGTTGTCTGCTTCCTCACATGTAAATAAGTCCATGGATTACTTGAGAGAACTACCAAAACAGAAACAATCATTTGCTGGCATTGTTCTTTCACTATGGTACATATGGTGATATATGAACAACATAAATATTTGGTCGGTTATTCAAGACTCCAATGATCCCGTGAAAGAAGCGAGGTCAGAATTCTCTTACCTCTGCAGCGACTACGCACTCCCTGCCTTATAGATGTTGAGGTGAGTATGTTTTAGAACTTGTTGCTGTCAATACCCTCTTTGCTAGTGATTCCCCCCAAAAGTGCAGGCAACTTAATTCATTCTTCTATCTGTCAGATTAATCAAGTACCAGAATTCAATCCTAGTTTTAATTTTGTAACATCTTATCACATCCAGAGTCCACATCCCATTAAGTGAAAAATAAATCTTAATCATTCATTCATAATTAATAACAAAGAATAGTGGGACATGAGTTCTGTGTTCCCAGGGATAATGACTTGGATATTTGATGTAAAGGAAAAAATTAAAATTACTCCACAGATATATACACCACATCTCTTCTTTTCATAATTAGTCCTATAGACATACCATGGCATGCCAACCCAGACACAGAGCAAGGCTAATTAGCCATGAGGGATTGAGGCTCGCCAATTAGTTGTAAATTTTAACTGAGCTGGGTGAAAGGCCCTTTGAGAGGTCAAATGACATTGAACCAGCACATAGAAAGAGAACCACCCTGAGGTCAAAGAGGTCATCAATAATAGTAAGTACAGAGAAGTTAGGGTTCAGGACCACAATATTTCAGAGTGATGAGTTGCACAATTTCTGAAAAGGCAATTAAATTTGAAGTACCTCTAATTAACTGTAGGGGTGAATAGGAACCATAGAAAGAGTGGAGGAGGAATAAATCTCAGGCCTCTAAGAAAAACGTTTTCTTCATTAAAATTCTCTTATTTGAATTTCCTTTTGTGGAGTCTGAGGAATGGCAGAAGCCACCTAATTAAAAATCCACACATTACCTACTAGTCATTTTTCAATCACATTTAATGCCCTTGAAAAGGAAACTTTTGATAATGATTGCATTCTACCAATTAAAGCAACCCAGTAATTTCTTTGATTTGCAATAAAGAAACCATAGTTGACAATGAAAGTAAAACTACTTGATTTCCAGTCTTTAAAACAATTTCTATCATTCAGTGTTTCCTTTAGTGCCACTTTCTATACTTAAATTGGGTGTATCTTTATCTGGAGAGCTTGTTAGAAGTAATTTAATATTATGACTAATCTAAGTGAAAAATGCCTACTAAAAATGTTGGATTTGTCTCATTTCTATTACATTCTTATTTGAAAAGCCTTCTATTTCCCCAGGAAAGGAAAAAGAGCAAATAATTGGAATTCTATGTAATAATTAAAAGTTGCATTAATTTTTTTGAATACTCTTCAGTTTTGAAAAGCTTATAAAATTCATCTGAACTCAGAGTGATTGAGAAGGCATTTTCTCCTAAATGATCAATTTGCCTAACTGGTATTCATTCATGCTGCTGAGAACATTTACATGATTATAATCAAAATATTAATAAATTTAAAAAGTAAATGTGCTTCTATCATTATACAAATGAGCACTACTTTGCAGAGCTGAAGCTTAAGGTAGCTATTGCCTTTACATAATGAAAAATCAATGAAATTCATTACAATATCCATCAGAATCTAACTGATTTCAAAAAAGGTTTAAGGATAAGTATTTTGAAATATGAGTAAGATTAAAACAGAACAGGAAAGGACATCCTAGGTTAAGGAGAGGAAGGGCTTTTTAATGACTGGTATTATCTTCATAATTAACTAATTTATCAATATTAATAATATGAAAAGATAAAAAAGAAGGCCAGACATTATAAGTATAGTCATCTGGGCAGCTTCACACTCCAAGGAACCACAGCATTGTCCCTCAAAGGGGATTAACACCCCTCCCTTCCTCAACTCCTGAGTTGTCAGGGGAGTAGAGGGAGATGGTGCAAGAGTAGTGAAGTCATGTAGGGGAGGTGTTTGCCTGTCAATCTAACATGGGAAAAAGATAATTGGCTAGAAGGATAGAACCACTGCAAGCACATACGATCCTGGAGGGTGCATTGGTTAAACTCCCAGTTATAATCCCCAGATAAAGAAACTTTCCCTCTTTCATTCCTACTTCTTGCTTGCTCTGTGACCTGCACTCTCCCTTTTGCTAGCCCACCATGTGAACTTAAGCAGCCACATGGCCCATGGCCATTTGGACCCCACACACGATGGACTGCAGCTGGAAACACAAGCTAAGTTAGCCAGATGCTGGACTAGACTGGACTTTAACATGGAGCAGAAACTCTGGACAGTAGCTTTAATTCTGGGCCTGCTAAAGACAAGATTGGACTTTTTACATGGCAAGTCAGAGGGAGATGGAACTTGGAAAGGAACCTCCTTAATTCCACAGCATCAATAAAGCTTTCCATGACACCTCATCCTTCCATGAGGGCATCAGGAAATTATTTTCCTAGTGGTACCCTAGGAACTCCACTCCCACCTGTGACAGGTGCAGACACAGAGGGCACCCCGCTGATAGGTTGACAGGGAATAGCGTAGAAATGGTAAATGACAGCCATAAGACCTGGATTCTAGACCTGGTCTGAGCAACTTGATTTATGACATTGAGAACCTGCCTTTATCTCTCAAAGCTTAAAAAATTATTGATTTACTCATTTTGGCATGAGTAAAAGAATAAAAACAAGACATGTGAGACCAATTATTTACATTCAGATTTATAATCATTTAAGGTTCTACAGGAGCATCCAGGAGTTAAATATCATCAAAGCTTGGATAAATTTAGTAGCATGCAAGATTAGACGAGAGAATTATTGGAGAGCCATGTAGTGGGGGCTACTGTTTGTCAGGCTGAGTCAATGTATAATTCCACTATTTAAGAGTAACTAAACTTTTTCATCAGCACACTCTCCAATATAATCAATAAAATCATTGACAATAATGAGCAGCATAAAACCATAATGATAGTTTGTAGTCATGCTTCTCATAATTCTATTGATGTGTTCCTTACAGCAAAGGAATATTAGGCTTGGTCCAAAGGAGAACCTCTGAATGTGAAATTAGTTTTGTGGTTGTTGTTTTTATAATGTTTGGATTTTGCTTAAAAATTCATGAGAGCTTTCACTATGCACTATAATATATCCATTATTTTTGAGACAATAAAATATTTTACTCAAAAACTTTGAGGTAAATTGATCCTCTAGCAATATATTCTATGTTTATTCTCTGGCTTGACCTAATGCATCTTATGTCATCTCAAACTTGTGGAGTTATGTCTGTGTAGGAACTACAGCTCTAAATTGTGTATGTGTATATGTATCATTGTGTGTTTATGTACACATGCTAGTGGGTATTATTAAGTTACAAAATGAAACAAAATATATAAATTAAAGACCCTATAATCACTTCTCTATACCTTATTACCTTCTCCTAGGTATCAGTGGAGGTTGGGACCTATAGTACTGAAGGAAGTATAATATTAGCAGAGATGCCATTTAGAGCAGGCCACACAGTAAAAGACGAGTGTAGATGGGTTAGCAGAATTCAGATCAGGTAAGACCTCCTAAGTGATAAGAGGACTTTTAGATATCATCTTAAGAACAACAGAAAATTATTAAAGAATTTTAAGCGTGGATGTGATGCAATTAGAAATGTGCTTGAAAAGGACCTTCTGTACGGACTTCAGGAAAGTAAATTTGGGGTTAAGAGTCAATGCTTGGAAAACAAGAAGTGTTTGTACTAGTATAAAATATAACTGAGTTTCTGAGATTTATTTATTAAATCCTGATTCCCAATCAATGTTTTTGCCTCCAGAAACTTATGAAGTAATCTTACTACAATTTGTTTTGTGGTAACTATATGCAGGTGAAAACCTCTGATCTAAGAGCTAACATCTTCATTCCTTTGGATTAATTAATAAAGCATTTATATTAACTTGGGATTTTGGATGCTTATTTTATTAGTCAAATATCCCTGTATTTATTAATATGTCATTTTAATATCTGAAATACATTTTGAAATACATTATTGTTTGTGCAACTAAAGGTAAAGGTTCTGTAAGTAAAATTTTATATAGATGCTAGAGGCACAGTGCATGAAATTTGTGCACTGGTAGGGTCGGTCCTTAGCAGCTGGTGGTGGCCGATCAGGTACTCCCTCCTTTCCCTGGCCCACCTGCTGCTGGCCAGGGCCTCCTTCCCTTCCCCCACTCCCCACCCCCTTCAAACTCCCAGAAGAACTCCAGGTCGAGGGGACAATTTGTATACTACACTTTTATTATATAGGATGTTCTCATTAATAGTGTGAATACAAAGACCTAAAACTCAAAATTAGGAAGCATAGAGGGAATGTAGAAGCAATTTTAAAAATTATGTTTATATTTTATTTAGTAGCTTCTGAATTAGGCAGAAATTTCAGAGCTACTTATTTGATTAGACACAGAAAGTCACCTCAGAACAAATTTCCTTCAATTATGCCAAGTGGGTCCATTCTGAATTTTAAAATCCCACTTTACAACAATCAATGTCTTTATTTTTTATATAGAAGACTTGATGAGGCTTTGAATTTAACATATGCTATATTTCAGGAATATGCAAGGAAAAGCTACAAATTAGATTTTCAAGGACATGAATACTGTGGCTAAAAGGAAGATGGAATATTTCCCTAGTTTCTTGATCTTGAGCTTACTTGAGAGTTTAACACCATGAAGCTGCCCTTTTCTTCCTAGGAGCTGCCCAGTGTTGTTAGAATCGGCTAGGCCACCTTTCTTGCATTCCTCACATCCTGGTATTGGATGAAAGCCTTGCTTTCAATACCAGTGCCCATCAAATTCACAGTTTTGAAGACATATAGTATTTTATTTTATATTCTAGTAGATTATTATCAATGTAGAAAACTGCTCCTGATTTTTATATATTCATCTTGAGACTAGAAAACTTACTCAACTCAAATTTAACTCAAATATAATAACTTTTGATGCTATTTTTATGTAGATGATTATATCATTTGTCAATAATGACATTTTTACTGAATACCTTTCAATCCTTGCACTCTAATTTCTCTTATTTTTCTTCACTATCTCTTTTTCTCTCTCTTCACATTTCTGTCTGTCTCTCCCCTTTCATCCCTCCATCTACCCTTCCATCCTTCCATTATTCTTATACCATAACTAGATCATTCAGTTAAGCTAAAGAGTGGCTATTGAAATCCCTTTCTCTTGTTCTTAAATGAAATGTGTCTGTGTAGGTATTTGGCACATAACCTTTATCATAGTAAGAAACCTTCCTCATTTACATTATTTTTTAAAGTATTGATTTTGATCAAATGCTTTATTTACATCTGTGAGATATACTCTTTCTATTCTCTAGTCCATTAATATGAAAAATTATAATGACAACATTTTTAATGTTAAATCAGCAAAGATGTTTTGGGATAAATTTTATATGAATATGATGCATTAATTTAATTTAATTTTCTTATATTTTTATTAATTTCAAAGAGGAAGGGGAAGGGAGAAAGAGAGATAAGAAACATCAATGATGAGAGAGAATCATTGATTGGCTGCCTCCTCCATGCCCCTCACTAGGGATCGAGTCCACAACCCACGCATGTGCTCTTGACTGGAATCAAACCCGGGACCCTTCAATTCTCAGGCCAACACTCTATCCACTGAGTCAAACCAGCTGGGACTAATGAATTAATTTTAATATACTGTTCTATTCATTTAAGTATTGTTTTATCTAAGGCATTCTCATTTGTATTCATAAAAGTCATGAATCTATAATTTTCTTTCTTGTGTTGTTTTTATCTCGTTTGATCTTATACTATCTTCATAAAGTGAATGGTTACCTTTAGCTATTTCTCTCTATTTGGAAAAATGTACTAACATCTAGAATTTGCTAAAAGTTTCTAGAATTTGCTCCTTTGTCTTTGACAAACTTAAATTTTAATACAACATGTATAGTTATATGTTTTCTTTAGGAAGTTTGTTCTGACATTCTATAAGTTGACTATGAGATTTTAAACTTTATTAATTTTAAGTTTATTATCATTATTTCTTCACACATTTGTTCTCACTTTGGTATTCTGTGTCTAAATGCTCAGACTCTACTTCTATCCCCCAATTTCATAATGTTTACCTCTTCCTTTCCCATTGCCTTCTGCAAAATTCTGTGAATATGATTTTCCAGGTCATTTACCCATTCTTTTATATATATATA